>CAHIKZ030001679.1:462500-585000 GCA_903632075.3 Acanthosepion pharaonis | reverse complement strand
TATATATATATATATATATATATATATATATATATATTACATTATATATATATATTTTATATACATATTTTATATATATAATATATATATTATATATAATTATAATATATATAATTATATATATTATATATATTATATATATATTATATATATATATATTATATTATATATATATATATATATATATATATATATATATTACATTTATTAAAGACATTTTTATGTTTAACGTTCTTTATTATAGATACAAGTATTTAAGTAAATGCTCTGTTTATAATAAACAGTATTAAATAACATTTACCGGCCTGAATTTCTTAATATATGATGTCATTTGTTTACATTTGATATGCCAAAGCAGTTATGAATGTACGAGATTCATGGAAGATTGAAGTTTATAAGCAGTAAATTCGACCTTGCCTACCGAACGCCCCTTTGTGGCCGAGAGGTTAGGCACGTCAGCGTAAATGACGGTTCCGTATAGGATGCAGGTTCGAATCCTGTCAAAGGACGAATATTTTCTATCCTAATTTCTCGACATTCAGGCCTTAAATGTTATTTAATACATTTATTATAAACAGAGCATTTACTTGAATTTTGTATCTATAAAAAAAACGTTAAACATAAAAATGTCTTTAATAAATAAATTGAGATTAATATCTTTGTCCATTTCTTAATATATATTACATTATATATATATATATATTATATATATATATGTAATTATACAAATATAACATTATTATATATATATTTCGGTACCATTTGATGATTAATGGAATTCTGTCAAATTTTTTATTGTGTTTTTCAGTGTTTTTTATCCTGGTAATCTTTTTTTTAGCTATTTCATTCACAGTTTGATGGATTCTTGAATGACAAACATAATGTTAAAAATAATTAACATTTCAATTTGTCTTTTTTCTTAACAATTCTCCTTATATAAAAAAAGATGTTGCAATTTTGTTTTTCAACATGTGAAAAGGATTCTTTTGTGCAAAATATGTCTATGACATAGGTTTGTCTAAAATTCAACAAAATTGGAGAAATACTCTTTATTTGTGATCAAAAATTATTCTTTTGTGCAAAACCTTTTTGAAATTTTAACAAACTTTTCTGCTTACCTTCCCAGATAAAGAAAATAATCCATAAATCACAGCCAAAGTTCTGGTTTATGGACATGCTATGATTTGAAAGCTTCAAGTAGTTTTTCTTTGAAGTTTGTCATAAGGCATTCGCAAAGTTAACAGCCCTGGGGGTTCCTATTGCACATCCTTTGATTTGGTGGAAAAAAACCTTTTTCCCAAACTTCATCGTTTTGCTTTCCAAGACAAAACTTATAATTCTACAGAGAAAGTTGGACGAAATGGTTTTGTTTTCGAGTTTCTGAAAAAGCTTTGTTGCATTCCTCAATCCCTTCATCGTGATATTAGGTTAAAGAGACGAGACATTCATGGTGACCAAAAAGCAATCATAAAAATCATTTTTTCATCATTTATTTTAGAAATAAAATCAGATGTGTCCTGGGCATAAGATAAAGGCCCTTTTGCTATAAGAGATCAAAATAACTGGTTACTCAGTGATTTTTGCCATACAACATTTATATCCGCTTCAAAGTGGAGGAAATTTATCAAATTCTTTATATATTTTTGGAAGGTCGTAAAACATTGGTGTTCTTTGCTATGAAAGTAATAAGTTAGACTGTTTTATTCATATAACTATTTTCTTTCATTTCAGAAATTATCTTGTCTATCTTTTTTCTGCAATAAGGGTACAGGTCTATTTTTATTTCTTCATAAAAACTTTTGTCCCTTAAAACTTCTTCACAAGCCAAAATATAGTTCTTCTTATTCAGAATAACAATAACACTTCCGTTGTCTGCCATTTTTATGACAATTGGATCATCATTGGCAAAACGACGAGGAGCGTTATATTGCAAAGTTGAAAGGTTGTTCCAGGTTTTGTTATGGTTTGAATTTATGTTTTCTCTTATAACAGCCGGACAGATTTCCAAAAATTCTATGAGCGACTATGAGCGTCCCTCTTGGAATACTTCTGGATAACAGGGTGGATTTTTATTAACCCAATTCTGCCAGATTCTATCACAATCTTTGTCTTTGGTTGTAATTCTTGTAGGATTTTCGCCATTATTTTTTTTGAAAAAATATTCCTTCAGTTTGTGAGGACAGACAAATTGAAATCCATTCTTAGCTAATGTATTTTTTTCAAATACTTTCTAATACTTGGGTAAATATTCAGTCGAAACTCGAAAACAGAAATTTCATTTGGAGAAAGCTTTAAATTTGATAAATTTATTACAACCTTATTTTCCAGTGTGTTTGAAATTTTTGAGGGAGTATTGAAATTGGAATTATATTTTTTTGAAAGTTGTCCGTGTGTGTCAAGCATTGGAACATTTTGACATTCTTCTCTAAGCACATGGAATTTGTTTCATGTCAGAATTTATTACGCTGGTTTCTAATATAAGTTATGAGAATATTTAGCAGGTCTTTTGGGAGTGACCCATATTTGAGTAAGTAATAAGGTTTTACATTATTTACATTATTCGGACTATTGTCCTCATATTTGTCGCCATATTTATCACAACGTTTCAGGTGTTTGGAATGTTGAACTGAACCCTTTATTTCGCTCACTGGGGTAGACTGTTCTAGTTCCATGTGCCTTGTTTAATCGATGTCAGTTATCAGTTATCTCCTGTTAATTTCCCTCTGAAAGTTCTCCACTGCCTTAACCGGGTATTGAACTCACACTCTTTGGGTCCTGTCACTGGATCTAACCAACACCTTTAATCTACTGTGTCATGTGTCCTCAAGGACAAAGGCACATGGCGACAAAGATGAGGACAATAGTCTTAATAGTAAATAATGTACATAATACATCATCTTAGAAATATAGACAGATACTGGTAAGGATTTAGTTGTGTCTATTGTATATGCTGATATGAGATGAATTTTGGTTTTCGGGAAGGACATTGAAAATGCGACGTCATTTTAGATTGGTCAAACAAAAACTTTTTTGGAGAATTTCCTATGACTAATTCGAAAGCATATGTTAGGACATAAAGTCCACAATGAAATGGTCTGACTTGAGGACTGGATATATGAAATTGTTTTATAATAGGAATTATTTTAGCTTATGGTGTGTAGAGTGATGTTATTTGTATAGTGAGTTCTTGAGATACAGGTATGTTTCAAGTAGCATAATTATATACGTCTCCAAAAAAGTTAATTGACAAAGTAAAATGTAGCTTTTTTGTGGTATATAAAAATTGTGCAGTGTGGGTAATATGTGAGGAGATGGGAAAAGATAGAAGCTTGTATTGAAATTTACAGTAATTTGTGTCAAGCCAGCGTTCACAAGTCAGCCTCATAACATTTGTAAAGAAACTAAATAAGTTTTTTCCATGTTTTTCAAATTGAAAGATTGCAGCCAAAATTCTTCTCCAGTACTAGCAGTAGAATGAATATACTGTAATCTTTTTAGCTTCATCACTTTCTTTCAACTTGAAAAGGAAATTTCCTTGTTCTTGAGGTTTCCTAGACAATTATATAAATGAGTGAAATGGGATTCAGATGAACAAATCTGTGTGAGATCATTTAATGTTGTTTCAATTTCCGTATTGAGAGTGATAAATTTAGAATTATGTATATTATTTTATTATATTAATTATATTATAATAGTTATAATAATAAAAGAATATATGTGTGTGTGTTGGATGTTAACAGCCGAGTAGAATTCACGATTGTTTTCAAACTTATCCCATACAAACCTGTAGACCAGATTGATTGATTTCCATTCCAAACCAGGTGACAATGCCACTAGGACATGGTGTGTAGGCATTGCTGGGAGTGAAAGAGAATAAGAAGACTTTAGAGAGTAGTAAAGACAATAAAAGAACAGGTTTCTGGTAGACAGAAGATGGTGATAATGCCAGTAGGACGCAAAGGATTGCTGGGAGTGAAAGAAGACTTTAGTTAGGAAAAAGGACAATAAAAAAAAAAAGAAGATTTCAGGAAGACAGAAGATGGCGAAAATGTCACTAGGACTAAAGGGGTTGCTGGGAGTGAAAGAGAATGAGAAGATTTTCATGAGGAGAAAGAACAATAAAAATATAGGTTCCGGGAAGACAGAAGATGGCAATAATGCCACTAAGACGCAAGGAGTTGCTAGGAGTGAAAGAGAATGAGAAGACTTTAGCGAGGAGAAAGGACAATAAAAGAACAGGTTTCAGAACAGAAAATATAGCGATTGGCATTGCATTTAAATTTTTGATTGTTTTGAATCTTTTTTTACTTTGGTTTGCTGGGAGTGAAGAAAAATAAGACTTTAGGAGTAGGCACTAGAACCCGAATCATGAACAGAGGAAAAAAAGATGAACATCTACTCCTGTTCAAAAGACAATCTATCAACATAAAGTGAGGGATCTCTTTTCTATTGTTATTGAGTAATAAACTTAAACCTCAGCAATTCATATAACTTGCACAGGACATAAAGTGAGTGATCAGCTTTCTGTTGTTATTAAGTAATAAACTGATCTTTCAATGATTATTATATAAATATCACAATAGACATAAAGTGAGGGATCTCTTTTTCATTGTTATTAAGTTATAAACTGATCCCTAAACAATTAATGTTTTTATTCATTGATTTATCCACTTATTAATGTCTTTGCAGGATATTTATAATCAGAAAATATTTTTAGAGTAAGACTATTTTGGGGAGGTGGTGCGGAAGGGTGGATATTAAGAATAATTTGTAAAAAGAGTTAGAAAGAAATAAATCTATATTTTTTTAAGGTTGTATTGAAATTTTATTTAAGTTTCCACATGTCCTCCATCATTAGCAATACAAAGGGTAATACGATTTTGCAATTCACGGAAAACATTTGCCAACTGATTTACAGTAATGCCTGAAATCACATTAGTTATTTTAGCTATACTTAAAACTAGGTATATTAAACTTTATAACATTCATTACAGATTATTTCTATCGCAAATAAAAATAAAGTTATAAATTTTTTAAAGTGCACCTGAACTTTATGGACACCCTGTATATATGTAAAAATGAATTGATAATAAAACTAAGATTAGATACTTGGTTATTTTTCCTTATGGCCTTACTCTTATTTCTTTACAAATTTTACTTGACATTTTCAAAAATTTCTCCAGAGAAATCTGCCCATCATAAATTGGGATGATGATGGGTTAGGTTTCTTAGGGAACATGTTGAATGTAATTTCTGGAATGTGTTATTATTTACATGTGGACTATTATCATCATCTTTGTTATTATTACAGTTTGGCCATTGTGTCTTCCAGCCTTTATCTGGTATTTGCTAATCTGGGTAGCCTATAGCAAATTTTTCTACTGAACCTTTTAATTAATCTATTCAAAACGATTTGTTCTCCTTCCAGACAAGATATTCCTAAACATGGACAGCAGAATGAGAATATTTTAAAGGTTAGATTAAATAAAGGGTTTGGTTCAAAATTCCATGTTCGTTATCCCAGATTGACATACTCTGATGATGGCTGGAAATACAATGGTTGGAACGTTAACAACAACAACAATAGATATGGACAATAGTTTGTTATTTAAATAATTTTTAATGTAAACAGAAAAACATTACGTTTTTTTTTTTTTTTTCCTTCTAAAGGTTTTATTTTCTATTTATTCTCGTAATATTGGAAATTCTATATATAACCTAAGTTTATATTTCCAAGCCATAAGCATTTTCAAGGCTAAAATCCATTTCTCACCCACTTCACTGTCAAAACTTCTCAATGTAGCCATCTCTTCTTTCCAATAGCTTCATGTCTTGCACCTCTCGCCTGTGGAACTCCTTCCCTATTCCAAATTTCCCTTCAAAAATAATCTCCAGCTATTCAAATGTAATGTCAATCGACATCTCAGTTGCCTTGATCTATCCATACCCTTCTTCTCATCCTTTCTTCTATCAAAAATCTGATCTTCTCCAACCCCTTTATATCCTAGTGGCCTCTCAACTTGATATGGGTGAAACACTTTAAAAAAAAAAATGTCAGTTCAAGCCTTGTGTATGAAATTATTAGGTAGACAAAATTATTAGGGAATTTTGAAGTGAACACTATGGGGATATTTGTTATTGCTCCAGATGAAATATTCTTAGATGTGGGTAGTGGTATGAGATAGATAGAATAAAAGGTTTGGTTCAAAATTCCCTGTATGTTACCTGGATCAACAAGCACCTGATGAAGACTGGGATGTACAATGGCCAAAATATTGTAAATCAACAAAGATTAGGATAATAATCTGCAAGATTAGGATAATAATCTGCATGTATATAGTGTAAATAATGATAAACTGTTACTCTAGAAATTCAGACAGAAAATAAAATTAATTATTTAAAAAAAAAAAAGAAATCAATAAAAATATCTGTTTTATTTTGGATTTTCTCTATGGATGTTTTTTTTTTTTTTTTTTTTTTAGAAGTATGCCTTTTTTCAAGAACCATGTCCAGTGCATTCACCAGAAGAATTAGCCAACTTAAAATATATCCAGCCATACGTGAGCTTTTTATCCAAAGCAACCTTTTGGTGGATAACGAGCCTGATGCGGAAAGGTTACCGTCATGTTTTGGAGCTACACGATCTTGGAAAGCTACCAATGGTGAATTAGAACATTTCTCCATTAAAATTTCCATTTACTTACCTATATTTCATATATATATATATATATATATATATATATATATATATATATATATATATTAATTTTCATTCAAACAAAAACCAAATATAGAGGTTAATGATTTAAATGGTGGAGAATACATTTGTTTTTGGTCAATAAATACACTAACCCCGAACCTGTATATGAAATGATATGATCCCTGTTTATAAATTCCATTGCATACGGTCTGATTTTTTTATAAGCTTTTTTGTGTGTTCCTTTTTTGCCACATCTTCATAAAATTGGAAATAGATTTGTTCTTGTTTTTTTAACAAAAGGTAATAAGAGTATGTTCTTTTATATAGATGTAATCCAAAAAAATGCTAACAAATCTATTTCCATAATAAGGATATATGCAAGAATAAACGAAAGCAGATAAAAAAAAAAAGACCTGAAACTTGAATTTTTAAACAGGGATCATATCATTCATATACAGGTTTGGTAAAGTGTAAATTTAAAAATTGTTTTAGAAGATGTTTAAAGCCTTTTAAATCATTAACCTCTTTATTTTTTTTTTTGTGAATGATTCAAGTAATTATTTAGTAAACAGCAATATAATAGAAATATATATATATATATATATATATATATATATATATATATATATATATATATATATTTTCAAAAATTTGTTGATAGGTATGGATATGAGTTTGTGAGCCTAGGTTTCACATTTTTTCAATCATCAGGAGTTTGTCTGATGATGACAAAAGCATGAAATTATTTTAGGGTCAAAAAATATATCCATGCAATTTATCATTTTAATCAAACACTGATATTGAACTCTTTTTACTAATTACTGCGAATCATAAAATATAATATATATATATATATATATATTATTGTATGCCAAACACGTTTTTTATTTATTAAAATCAGGCAGATAAAAATTTCAGGAAACCGACAGCCCATGACACTAATGAATTTGATTATAGTGGTGAAGGCCTCCACTGCAGGACCAAACAAAATTTGGAGGGAACCATACAGAAACCTTGCACCAATGCCACAAGGTTCCCAAACGAAAAATTTTTGGTTTTGAATTTCAGAATTGTCCTTCTCCATAGACCAGTTGCCAACCAAAGCTATAGAACCCAGTCTGTCCTGCTATTTTACCCATAGCTGGAGGAGATGAAGAGGATTCATACCTTTTCCCAAAGGTATTAAGACATTTGAAATTTGTCATGGATTCGATTTTTTTTGTTGTTCATCAATTCCTCAATCCAAGCAAACAATCAATCCATTGGTTCCACCGTGTTTTATATATATATATATATCAATATATATATATATATATATATATATATATATATATATATATATATATATATATATATATTTATGCTAAGTCTCATCTCATTTAAAATACCCCAAATCTATAATACATGCCCCTCCACTCTACTTACACATCTCAATTTTCATAAGGTAATATTCATATAAAATATAAATTTGATTGTAAACTAATTATTTACAAGAAGGAATCATTTGCAATATCAGTGAACAATTCAACAAGAAAAATTGAAAATAAATCCAATGTATCTAAATACAAATTAGAACTAATAATAATAGATCATTCCATCTTAAATAAATCAACAATGTGTTGCGACAATTTTTAACATCAACTTGAGATTTTTCTTATTAAAAACTTGAATAATTTAATTAACACATTCAAAATTATGGTTAAAAATAAGTGAATTTTATATAGTGTTTTTTTTTTAGACTTAGTGTGAGCAAAACAAATTCACATATTTGGACATACTTTTCATCCTGTAGTAGTCAGGGTTTGTTTAATTGTTAATATACAGGGTGTCCATAAAGTTCGTGTGCACTTTAAAAAATTTATAACTTTATTTGTATTTGCAATAGAACTAATTTGTGAAAAGGATTAGAAAGAAGTAAATCTATATATTTTAAGGTTTTATTGAAATTTTATTTAACTTTCCACATGTCCTCCATCATTAGCAATACAAACGGTAATACGATTTTGGTGTTCACAGAAAATATTTGCCAACTGATTTACAGTAATGCCTGAAATCACATTAGTTATTTTAGCTATACTTAAAACTAGGTACATTAAACTTTATAACATTTTTTACAGATTATTTCTATCGCAAATAGAAATAAAGTTATAAATTTTTTAAAGTGCACATAAACTTTATGGACACCTTGTAGTTCATTCTTCTTGACATTCAAATGACATGCATGGATTTAAAAATAAATTGTTGCCTCAAAAAAATAATAATAATAAAACACTTTTTAGAACAAGATAAAGACAAAAGGGCAAAGTTTTCCTGTTTACATCCAAGATTATTTACAATATTTATTATATGAACTTTATGGACACCCTGTATATAAATGTCGGTAGAAAAAAAAGCAAATGTTGATAAGATAGCAATAATAACAAAGCACTATTTGGGACGGCCAATTGCTGGATTTTGTAAATAATCTCGTGATATATAGCAGGAGTCCCACACCAGATACGGCAGCAATATTAAATGCATGGATGGACAGATGGTAGAGTTATAAATGCGTAAGATGAATTCTGACGAGAAAAATTGTTTGGCATGACAGTGAACCAACTTTCCTAACAAGACCAAAATTTATATTTTTTTTAATCCAAGGCAATAAAGCCACTAAGACACAAGTGGTTACTGAGTGTGAAGGAATAAGAAAAAAGTGAAATATTATTAAGGAGCCAGAACAATAGAAGAGTAATCAAGAGGACAGTAGATAACGATTGACATTGCATCAAAGTAGGCTGGAAAGCACAGAGCCAGAAGACAGTTCCACAAGGAAGACATGCAAGAACAGAAGTTGTTAGCATAGAACTTACAGTTATGTCAAGCCAAATATATATAGGTCAGGAGGTCAGTTGAATCCGCTACTTTGGTTTCAACTTTATGATATCCTCAGGCGATTTTTATCAAATGACCTCTTAACACTTTTTAAAAAAAAAACTATATATATATATATATATATATATATATATGCTATATTATTATTTTTTAAAAATAAACAAACGTACAATTTTTAAAGTCAAAAGCTCAACATGTTATTTTTACTTTTATTTTATTAATTTTGTTTGCATGTGTATTCAGCACTTTTTTTTAAAATTTGTTTTCTGGTCTGATTCCAATCATACCATTTAACTATATATATGAAGTCGTCAAAAAACAAATGTTAATTGATTTACGACAGTTTTTATATATAAAAACCCTTTCAGATAAAAAATAAAAAATAAAATAAAAAAATAAATAAATCTCCATATACGCTTTTCATATATATAGGCAATGTCTTCTTCCACTTTAAATTTAGACAATGATCAAACCTTAATCTGACTTGACATCTTAGAATGTAACTGAGATATTGATACAAATTATTAACACCTTACCCCTTTTTCTTTAAACAATTGCTCTAGCTGTTACCATAGAAATTTTGATTTTAATAATGAATATGCTTATAAAACGTAAAATTTCAGAAATAAGTTATTCCAAAAAAAAAATTCTTTGAAAACAACAGAGCTTAGTACTTTAATTCAATTTAATTTGAATAATTATATTGAAGTTTTTCGGCTCTTATTTTGAAACATGAGAACTCTTATGTAGCGTGTTGGAAACATATTTTAAATAAATAATTATATATATATATATATATATATATATATATATATATATATATATATATATATATATATATATATATATAATAAGTTTTAATTTTGGATAACATACAAATTTGAGGAATTGGAGAAATTAGTTCAAATTGAGTTCACAAACAAACCTTCATTTATGTGAAATACCCTTAGGATGGTATGAATACTTTCTGGGACTTATTCCCATATAAAATTGAAATATGATTTATAGACTGGGTTCTATAGCCTTAAATGGCAACTGTTCTACTGTAGAAAGAAATTAAACCTAAAAATTCAAAAAATCTGCCTTGTCAGTCATGTAAAGAAAAGCTATTTTAAATCAAATAAAATGTTATATCACTCATGGCACATAACTGACTGATATATATATATATATATATATATATATATATATATATATATATATATATATATATATATATATAATTTATATTGATTACTATTTTGTAAAAATAGAAAAATATCAATAAGAACAAAGGATTATATATCTTACTCTTCTTTTTTTATATATATATATATATATATATATATATATATGTATATATATATATATATTCAATAATAAATAATTTGTTTTTTGAATTTTTGAAAGAGATTGAGACATTTGTCAAATGTGGATTTAGATTGGCTGTTGTTAAATTTCAAATCTTGTTCAATCAGTTTAAGGTTAATCTGAACTAATCTCTTTCAGAGGATTATCTGTTGGATTAGCACTGATTAAAACTTAATGAAACCACATTGTGTTCCTTCACCCCTCTCATTGGTGTTTGTTCATTTTGATTGGAGACACATAACACGGCTTTGTCCAAATGTGATGCAGATTCATTTTTGCCCAACTGTCCCATAGATGATATCATTTCCATGATCACTTGTTGCATTCACTTTCACACCAATACCCTTGAGAAAGAAATGAATTCTTTTCTCCTCCATCCCCAGATCAAAGCACATGGAAGACTGGTCTCCCCTAATCTTGTGTGGTAAGCTGATCTAATTCGGGAGAAAGACTATTTTTAATGTAAAACCTTGAAGAAGGCAACAGGAGGACACAACACTATCATCCCCAATATATCAATTCAGACTTGTTAGTCATCTCAATTAATCTCATCTAAAATAGATTCAAGAATACCTGCAAAATAAAATTTTCGGACCTTTCAGTCCATATGTTATCAAAATAATCTATCTATCTATCTATCTATCTATCTATCTATCTATCTATCTATCTATCTATCAGTCATGTGCTATCTATCTATCTATCTATCTATCTATCTATCTATCTATCTATCTATCAGTCTGTTTGTATTTATCTATATAAATCTGTTTTATCTAAGTCTGTTCATATCTATCTATCTACCTGTCTTTTTCATATCTATCTATATGACTGTTTTATCTAAGTTTGCTCATATCTATTTGTCTATCTCAGTCTGTTCATTTCTATGTATCTATCTCAGTTTGTTCATATCTATCTATCTATATCAGTCTGTTTTACCTAAGTCTGTTCATTATCTATCTATCTATCTATCTATCTATCTATCTATTTCAGTCTTTTTCATATCTATCTATCTATCTATCTATCTATCTCAGTCTGTTTGTATCTATCTATATAAATTTGTGTTTTATTTAAGTCTGTTCAAATCTATCTATCTATCTATCTATCTATCTATCTATCTCAGACCTTTCCATATCTATTTATATAAGTCTGTGTTTTATCTAAGTTTGTTCATATCTATTTGTCTATCTATCTTAGTTTGTTCATATCTATCTATCTATATCAGTCTGTTTTACCTAAGTCTGTTCATTATCTATCTATCTATTTCAGTCTTTTTCATATCTATCTATCTATCTATCTATCTATCTATCTATCTATCTATCGCAGACCTTTCCATATCTATCTATATAAGTCTGTGTTTTATCTAAGTTTGTTCATATCTATTTGTCTATCTATCTCAGTTTGTTCATATCTATCTATCTATCTATCCATCTATGAAGTCTATAAAGCCACAAAAAAAAAATGAAAAATACTGAGTGTTAGAGAAATAAGAAAAAAATTATTATTTAATGAATATACAATAAAAGAAGATTAATCAAAAAACAAGATAACGATTGACATTGCATTTGAACGGGAAACGGAAAGTGGGAAAAAAGTTCTACAAGCAATAAGTGCAATAGAAGAACCTATTAGCCTAGAACTTATATATATTCATCTAGCTATTTCATATATGTCAAAATGATGAAACCTTGCCGAAAATCTAATACTCCATAAATTCATAAAGTTAAATGTTTTTTATAGCAATCATCTGCACAATTGCCATGAAAGAATTTATTTTAATCACAGAGAAGCTTTTATTATGGTGGTGGGAAAATTTATGACACCAAGATGTCATATCAGTATATCAATGTCTTTTTGATTCTTCATTGGATTTTATCAATAATTTATAAATATATATAAAGATTTATACCAGATGTGGCAGCAGTATTCAAAGCAAGGACAAATGGTAGACTTCATGTCTGTGGAAAACATTAGTCCGAAAAGGCAGAATGAATTACTCTCATGGAGGTTAGCATCCGCCATGCTGATGGAAGGCAAAAACGGTTCTCTATCATTTTGGAGGTGTTAAAATTAACAAGCCACTCCTTGCTCCAGTTAACAGCAGATTGTAGGTCACTTTTGAGGTCAGCTGCCAATTTGACCTTAATGAACTGATCAGATTTACTTTTAAGACAGAAGTAAATAGTTGTCATCAGCATAGTGTTGTGAGAGAGAATATTTCCCTACAAGTTTGGACTCGGCTGTTGGTTGAAAAATAAAAGGGTTTACATCAAGAGAAAAAGCAGGAGGAACAAAAATATTTGCTGAAAAAATTATTCATTCAATTTTAAACATTCTCTTCCTTATTTTATATTCTATATTATATGTCCCTGTACCAAAAGGTAATAAACTTTTTTTTAAAAAATTCTGGTTTTTTCAAATACATTGTTTTGATAACTCAGTTACAAAAATTTTTAATGACAAGGATAATTAAATTGATAGTTCGTTTCATGCTTAAACAAATCATCATGCCATGTCATATATTTAAACATGAAAAAGACTGTCACTGTTTTATATATCGACTTAAATGTCCACTTTTATATTTACATACACTCTATCATTTGTGCACTTTTAAAAATAATATTAAAACTATTAAAAATCATATATATATATATATATATATATATATATATATATATATATATATTGAGGGATCTTAATTATCAGGGAAGGGAAGAGTCTTGCAATGTTAGTAGTAATAGTCATTGTTTACAAATTCACACTCATCTTCCAAGAGTGCACAACCAAATTTAAATTTCTTAGATGCATGTGTGTGTGTGTATATATATATATATATATATATATATATATATATATATATATATATATATATTTGAACGATTGACTCTTTATCGGTAATTGATTCAGTTATGAAATTTTGTGCATTAATCTTAAGTGGCACTTAAGACCCGCTAGTGATTTACAAAGGAGGCCACATATAGAGCAAGAGTGAGAATTGTGAGGTGTGATCACTGTTAGATTGGCTAACCTTTTAGATCTTGCTCTTGCTTTTTGAAGATGATTCAGACAAGCAGATTGAAAACAGCTGAGTCCACTAAAACACGTTGATCTCCATTCTACCCGCTCCAAGGCTAAATGCTCCAGGGTGTTATGTGGTATATTGACTGCTGACAAGTTGCTTTTCAGCTTGTCTTTGTATCTTAGCCATGGGCGTCCTACATTCCTGTAGCCCTGATCTAACTGGCTGTACATTAGGATATTAGGTATCCTGTCATGAGACATTCTCAAGACATGATCAGTCCACCATAACAGAGATTCCTCCAATATTACACCTGTTAAACAGGTCTACGTTAGATGTTCTATCTTGAAGGTTAACTTCACAGATTGCACGACAGCTTTTATAGAAAACACCCGGCTGGCATATATGGTACCTGTATGGAGTCCACAACTATGATCCGTACAAAAGGATGGCAAGTACAACAGCTCCATAAGCCCGAATATATATATATATATATATATATATATATATATATATATATATATATATTTTGTGATGAAGGCAAAAATATAAAAGTAAAATAAATTTTGTAATAACAAATCAAAGATAAGACAATAGTCTGAATGTAACTAGTGTATATAATATATATAATGTAATGGATGTCATTCAATAAATAAGGTGAATTTTTTCGGTATAAGGACTTCTAATACAGATAGAAATGAGGACTTTTTTTTATTTTTTTAACAGTCTCCCAGCACTACAGACATATTTTCCCATCTTTGCACAAAGCTTCCGTATTCCCTCAGTGTAAAATCTTTGGACTGATGTCTCAGCCAGTCCTTTTTATATGGCTCTATTGAATATTCATTTTACTTTATAAATTTTGTGCCTCTCAAAATGCTTTCAAGGGACCAAACAGGTGAAAGTCTGAAGGGGCAAGGTCTAGGCTAAAAGGAGGATAAGGAGATGTTTATAGCCCAGCTCGTTGATGGTCTGAACAGTTTGTTCTGCTGTGTGAGGCCTTAAGTTGTCATGATGCAAGATAAGGACTTCTGATTGATGACCCCTACTTTTTTTTTATGTCTTTCTTGATCTGCCTCAGCAGTTCACAGATTTCCATATCTGTTCACAAGTTTTATTCATCAAGGAATGAAAATAATGATTGGACTGATGTCTCAAAAGCTAGTGAGCATCACCTTCCAACACTTTTGACTTGAACTTCATCTTTTAAACTTCTTTTCTCCCATGGACTGTCATTTCTCGTCACAATTGACCAAACAGGTTCAGAAACTTTGACCATCCTTCTCATATGGAGAGACACTGATGGGACAATTTCCAAAAATTTGATGGTCTGCATTTAAGCATCTTTGGGCAATGCTGTGCTGACCTTCCTTGTATTGTCATATGCATCATGGACTCCTTCTGAATTTTGACCCCTGCGTTTAAGCTTTAAGTCCTTGCAATGTCATCCACTGTTCACAGTAGTTCTGTCAGACTGAATGAGGTCATTGACTGATTCGATCCCCTCAGGAGACCTCACTTCTGTAGGCCTCCCAGGCCTGTCTTCATCCTCAATACTGCTGCGTCCTTCTTTAAACAATTTAGCCCACTTGTAGACATTTTTTGGCTGAAACATGTGGCACCATACACAGTTGACATTCTCCTATGAATTTCAACTGGTTTGCACCTTCAGCAAAAAAAAACTTGATAACTGACCGCTGTTCAATCCTGGAGCATGCTTCTTGGTCGGCCATCTTTGTTAATCGCCAAAACATTCTCAAAGTTTTTTTTTAATCTGCAAAAAGAATTAAATCCATGTGAAAAAAAGTAAAAACAAAACAAAAAAAAAAAAAAAAAGTAAAAGATATCTATCTGTAATAGAAGTCCTTATAACGAAAAAATTCACCTTATTTATTGAATGACCCTCATATAAGGATTTCTTTTTTGAGTTGTGATACTGATCAATCCGCCACCAGCATTTAATATAGTTCAAAAAATACTATATTTACATTATTTGGACCATTGTCCTCATCTTTGCAGATGGGCATTTTTATTAATCACACACTTTGGCTGTTTTATGCTCCAGAAATTTCATTTTGGAATGTTGAACTGAACCTTTTAACTCACTTATTTATACTGTTTCTAGTTTTACCATGTGCCTATAACAGCCTACCCCAGTGAGCAAAAAAATGGTTCAGTTTGACATTCCAACCACCTGAAGAAGGTTGAGCATACAACAGCCAAAATATTGTAATAAATATATGGAATAAAGATGATGACAATATTCTGAATAATGTAAATAGTGTACATAATACCTCATCTCAGAAATATAGACAGATACTGAGGTATGCTATATTTATGTGTAAAAAGTGCTTAATATCAGAGACTGAGTCTATATAAATATAAACGTGGACACTGAAGTCAACCCCCAGTGCTGATGGTCTGTTTCATGCCTGAAGTCAATCTTTATGTCACCAGAATGCCCAAATATATATTAACCTTTCCACCCCAAACAAGACAAAAAAGCCACTAAGACATTAGGTGTTACTGAGTGTGAAAGAAGAAAAAAGAGAAATATTATTAAGGAGCAAGAACAATAAAATAAGAGGAATTAAGACGACAATAGATAATGATTGACTTTGCATTTAAATTTTTGAAGGTTAAAGTTGGCTGGAAAGTTTGCAGGCAGAAGAGAGTTCCTCAAGCAAGAAGTGTGAGAAAAGAAAATTTTTGCATAGAACTTACAATTACATCTTGCCAAGTCTGCACATAGAAACCTGCAAAATGTCAATGATGGCTTTTTAGCAAATGATTGAATTTAAATTCATTCCGAGGACTGACTGACATTTAAACTGATTTTGTATTTGGGTCAGCCCTTATTTCTCACACACTGAACTGTACCAGTTTGGGATAATAAAAGCAAACTTATATATATATATTAGCAAATGAGGCAAACTAAGACCTTCATGCCCACACAAAAAACAAATTAGTGCCAAAAGAATGTTTTTTTTCCCTTGACACCACTATTATTTTAACTACCTTCACTCCTGAGAAATGTTTATTGTTTTAAAAAGTTGGTTGGTTGGTTGGTTGTTTTGTTTTATGGCATATCAACCTCAGTGGGTCATTTAATGCCAACAAAATTTTTGAAATAGATTCATAGTGATAGTTTGGTAAAAAATGTATATATATATATATATATATATATATATATATATATTTGAACCATTTTTCAATTACTCATATTTTTTTTGAGTTTATCTCATGTATTGCTGGTAAATATTTTTTTTTCAAAACCGGTAATTTTTTGGTAATATTTTTTTTCCAAAATATATTGCAAGTAATTTTTTTTTTCTTCAAAAATGTTTTTCTGGTAATAATTTTTTATTTTATTTCTGGTATTAAAACCTTTTTTATAGTTTTTTTCTTTTATAATGCTTTTTACCTCAGTATCGTGGTTAACTATTTGCCCATAGCTGGGACCCTAACAGGTGCTACCACTCTGGGTCAGGGTGGACCTGGGAACACCAGCAATTAAGAGGTGGTTCCACACTCCTCAAAACCTGCTGTTGGATGTAGTTTATCGTCTTACCCTGGACACGTATGAAGTTTATCGTCATACCCAGGACGTGTTTTAAAAAGTGATGTTTAGAATTGTAATAAAGCCTAAACATATGATGAAAGTAAATTTATACATTTTTTGTTCTTGAGAATTGACAACAAAAATATTAAACACTATTTATTTAAGTGAATATATTAATTAATTCGTTTTTTAGGGTTTATCAACCTTTTGTAGCTTATTGAAAATTAGAAAATATTTTTAGATTCTAAGAATTGTTTAGAATATAGTAATGAATTACTGATACAAGTCTTACTAATTCATTTCAGTTAGGGGAGAAGAAAAATAGTTTATAATTTTCCCAAAAATATTTTTATAAAATTTATGAACATATTGATATGAAGCATTTTTTTTTTTTTTTTGTCAGTTTATCAACCTTTTTAAAGGAATATAAATTTTTAAAGCCAGAAAATATTTTTTAAGATTTAAAAGAATTTTTCCTGGAGATAATAATGTTTTAGTAGAAAAGTCTTACTAATTAAAAAATTTGAAAAAAGAGAGGGAGGTAGATTCAGATCTAATCAGAATTTGATAAACAAACAAGAAATTATAATGTGGATATAAAGTGGGGGATCAATTCTACATTACAATTAATATAGGAACTGATCTCTCACTTTGTGTCCATGGCAGTTTCTATATATTTATATTCCAGAGAATGTAAATAAATCTAAAAGACATGCCTGTGTAGCTAATCAGTATTTAATTGATTGATTTGTTTTCTATGGGTTATCAACAAACAAGAAATTATAATGTGGATATAAAT
The DNA here is from genome assembly GCA_903632075.3 of Acanthosepion pharaonis. Classification (NCBI taxonomy): domain Eukaryota; kingdom Metazoa; phylum Mollusca; class Cephalopoda; order Sepiida; family Sepiidae; genus Acanthosepion; species Acanthosepion pharaonis. The sequence goes on along the minus strand of CAHIKZ030001679.1, from coordinate 566,702 downwards.
TGGGGGATCAATTATAGGTTACAACAATATAGAAATTGATCCCTCACTTTGTGTCCACGGTAGTTTCTATGCATTTCTATTCCAGAGAATGTAAATAAAGAAATTCTATATTCCACCATATTTGAACCAAGTCTTGATTCGATGCGTCTTTACCAGAAATAAAGTTTCTGCATGCGCTGTATATTTATATAACAGAAACATCGGTGCATATCTGTGCATTTGAGAAAGATGAGGGGTGATGTTGATGGATGAAAGCTGAAGCAGGGGATTTGCAAATACAAATGACTTTTGGCAAGTGGATTTAGACAGATTATCTGTGAATAACAGATTTAGTCAACCTTAGATCTTGGAAACAAATATAAACAAAATTCGACAATTAGAAAAGTACATGAAATTAAAAATCTAAATATGTTATTCATGATTAAAATCATGAACTGATGAGCAAAAGATTTATGACTCGGGGTACGCAATAAGCATAACAGCTACTGTCTCATAACAATTGTGTATGTTAGTGTCAGATTTATGTAAACAGATAAGCCAGTCGTGAATACTTCCTTTAAATACACAGATATGAACAGATTGAGATAGAGAGATAGATATGAACAGATTGATTGATTCATTCATTTTCTACAGCTTATCAATCCTTTAAAGGTTATTTAAAGCCAGAAATATTTTTAGATTATAAAAATTTTTTTTTTTTGTATTTTTGGAGATAATAATAATTTAGTGATACAAGTGTTACTAATTAACCCATAGCTGGGAGGAGAAGAGGTAGATTCATGCCTAATCAGAATTTGATAAACAAGCAAGAAATTTTGATGTGGCTATAAAGTCAGAAATCAATTCTACATTACAATTAATATATAAACTGATCCCTCACTTTGTGGCCATAATAGTTTCCATACATTTATATTTCAGAAAATGTAAATAAATCTAAAAGATATGCCTATGTAGCTTATCAGTATTTGATTGATTAATTAATTCATTTTTTTATGGTTTATCAACCCTTTGCATGTTATTCAAAGCTAGAAATATTTTTTAGATAGTGAGAATGTTTTTGTTTTGTTTTTGCAAATAATAATGATTTAGTGATACAAGTCTTACTAATTAATCCATAACTGGGGGGAGAATACATTGATTCATACCTATTCAGAATTTAATAAACAAACAAGAAATTATAATGTGAATATAATGTGAGGGATCAGTTCTAGATTACTATTGATATATAAAGTGATCCCCCATTTTTCTGCCACAGTAGTTGCTATACATTTATATTTCAGATAATGTAAATAAATTTAAAACATATACCTATGTAGCTAATCAATATTTCAGTGATTAAGTTATTTTTTACAGTTTATTTGCTGGTTATTTAAAGCCAGAAAATATTTTTAGATTGAATATTTTTTTCTTTTTTGAGATCATAAAAGTTTAGTGGTACTATCCTTAATAATATTAACCCCTAAAAATGAATAAAAAAAAAAAAACTGGATTCATATTTTACCAAGGATATTTAAGTTTACATATATTGATTATACCAAAAGGTCTAGTTATCTCAAGCATCATCCATCATTCAGAGTTGACATTGCTTAACTTTGGTTGTCATACAGGAATTGTTGATTCAACATGATATGGCCAAAAACTATACCACCTGCACATTTAAGCTTACAACAACTGTTATTTTTTAGTCACCTGTTTAGATACTGACCAGGCTCATTGTTACTTAACTCTGGTGATCGTAAGGTAACTGGTGTTTCAACATGATGTGGTCAGATCTATCTATCTATCTATCTATCTATCTATCTATCTATCTATCTCAGTCCTTTTCATTTATCTCAGTCCTTTTCATATCTATCTCAAAATATTTTCATATCTATCTATCTCAGTCACTTTTCAATCTATTTATCTATCTATCTATCTATCTATATCTATTATCTATCTATCTATCTATCTCAGTCCTTTTCATATAAATCTATCTATCTATCTATCTATCTATTATTCATCAAACACCTTTTCATATCTATCTATCTATCTATCTATCTATCTATCTATCTATCTATCTCAGTCCTTTTCATATCTATCTATCTATCTATCTATCTATCTATTTATTCATCAAAGTCCTTTTCATTATCTATCTATCTATCTATCTATCTCAGTCCTTTTCATATCTATCTATCTATCTATCTATCTATCTATCTATCTATCTATCTATCTATCTATCTATCTCAGTCCTTTTCATATCTATCTATCTATCTATCTATCTATCTATCTATCTATCTATCTATCTATCTATCTATCTATCTCAGTCCTTTTCATATCTATCTATCTATCTATCTATCTATCTATCTATCTATCTATCTATCTATCTATCTATTCATCAAAGTCCTTTTCATATCTATCTATCTATCTATCTATCTATCTATCTATCTATCTATCTATCTATCTCAGTCTTTTTTATATCTATCTATCTATCTATCTATCTATCTAGATACTGACCAGTCTCAGTATTGCTTAACTGCAGTGATCATACAGGAACTGGTATTTCAACATGATGTAGTCAGAAGCCTGGAAACAGATAGATATGAACAGAAATAAATAGATAAATAATGAACAGACTGAGATAGATTTCAGTCGACTGAAGGGAAATATGATCTGAAGGCGATACAAGATATGTTGAATCATTGCAATTAATCTTTTCATTGATCAAACGAGTTCTCGCAACAAAACAGAAACGGATCCTATCGGTTGCCAACATTTGAGTAGAAATTTCCATTGTAATAATTAAGCCGAAATCAATTCCACATTCTCTGTGGAGAATTTGGTTGAAGTTCTTCTTCTCCATGCTATTATTTGTCCAAAACAATCCCCGCATCCAGACTTTGAGACAATCTAAACAGTCTGATGATGAATCCAGATTATTAGTGTCCCTGGCTCAAATCCAGCCCTAATACAGCTAAACCATGAATGATTAATAATGCAGTTGCCACTGCATTTGTTTTTCACTTCGAATCAGGATATATACATTTTCAAATAATGATTGTTTGCCAAAAATGCAAAATCAAAAATAAAAAAAAGTTCAGAACGGCATTAAGAAAACAAGAAAAGTTATGCAATGACCAGTATTCCTGCAAATCTGCCAAACATACATTTATTTATTTTTTTTTAATCTTTTCCTTCCACTAAAGCCATGATAGCAAAAGGGGGTGCTGAAAAGAATAAGAAAAAAAAGAGAAACACTATTAAGGAGCAAGAACAATAAAAAGAGGAGGAATCAAGAAGACAGTAGATAACGATTGACATTGCATTTGAATTTTTGAAGATCAAAGTTGACTAGAAAGCATCATGCTGGAAGAGTGTTCCACAAGCGAGAAGTGCAAGAAAATAAAATTTTAGCATCAAGTTATGGTTATATAAGCCAATTCAACTGTAAATCAATGAGACCTTGCTGCCAATCTAGTACTGCACTTAATTTAATAAAGTCAAGTTACCATAGTGAAGAGTTCATTCAAACATTTACCATGAAAATATTAATAGAAAAGGCAGAGGTAAACAACTTTACAGTGATGGGAAAGTGACTGAAGCCGAGATGCCAGGTCAGGACCAATAATATTGTTGATTCATCTTTGGATTTTATAAAGAATCTCTAAATAAATAGCAGGAGCAGTGGACCATATGTGGCAGCAATATTCTAAGCATGGCCAAATGGTAGACTTATATCTATCTATCTATCTATCTATCTATATATATATATATATATATATATATATATAAAACAGAGGATGTCTGTGTGTCTGTCTGTTTGCGTGATACCTTTTCACTCTAGATCCATCCAACGGATTTTGACCAAACTTAGCACATACCTTGTACAATGTAAGAAATAGGTTCTTCGTGTAAAAAATTGATAATTTTTAAAAAATCGATGATTGATAAAGCCAATCAAAAATCAATAAATTCAACTTTTTTCCTCTGATTTTGTTCAAACTTGGTATGTAGGTTACTTACATCATGATGAGCTCAATGATACCTCATTTTTATTTCTATGCCACTGCATTTCGTGAAAAACTGCGAAAATGAAAAATCGATTTCAACACAAATTTTAAACTAAAAACTCCCTCAATTTTCAAGCAATCTAATACAAACTTCACTCAATTGCAGCCTACAATAAGTTCATTGTTTAATAGTCATTTAACTTAATTGAGCCCCCCCATATAGTGAAAACCTGTGTAAATAGTGAAAAATGGAGATTTTTATTGGTTTCTTTCTTATTTTTCGTTGGTCTTTCAACTAATTTTCATCAAACTTAGCAATTGCTTTATAAATGTATCCCCTTTTACATCCCTGGTAGCACACTGACAAATTGAATTTCAAAAATTCCAAAATAATTGTGGTCTGAAGTGGGTCTTCATGTTGCCTGTTTTATCCCTTCATGTCCTTGACTAACTTTGATTAAATAAATACAGACTACTTCTGTTATATCAGTAATAGCATTAATTCAAAATGTTTTTTTAATGAAAGTACTTTAAAGTAATTGAAGAAGATAGACGCTATTACATCTAAACATGATGCTATTTTTGCTCCATTCTAATTGAACGCTTTTTCTGCTCAATCAGCTGGCTATAACTGCTAGTGTAAAATAAATGAGTTCTCTCAGACAACTAAAAGAGAGCAATTTCATTTTGGTTGCGTTAACATTGGATATAAAATGATATGTATAAATAAACTGAAATAGATCGGCAGGTAGATATATAGATCAACATGAATAGACAATAGAGAAAAATTGCCTAGCATGACATAGTGAACTTTCTTAGCAGCAGACCTAGCAATGGATTCAAAATAATTTTTCCACTTCATGTCAGTGAGAGCATTAGCCCAAGAAGGGGCAATGAGATATCTATCCTGAAGTTTAGCATCTGTCATGACGATAAGACTAAGAAAGGAGTCTGTCTGATGATTAGTAGCGAGAAGTTTCATTTTGGAGGCATTAAAATTAATGTGCCATTTCTTGCCCCAATTAACAGTAGATCCAATGTCACTTTGACTATATTTGAATTGATCAGACTTACTATCAAGACAGGAGTAAACAGATGTGTCATCAACATAGATACCAAGTTGAGAACTGATTCCGGTCTATTCATGTTGATCTATATATCTACCTGCTGATCTATTTCAGTCCATTTATACATATCATTTTATATCCAATGTTAATGCATCCAAGATGAAATTGCTCTCTTTTATTTGTCTGAGAGAACTCATTCTGGTGGTAGAAAAGTAACCACAGCTGAGACGCCAGGTCAGGACCAATAATATTGCAGATTCTTCTTTGGGTTTTATCAAGAATTTCTAAATATACCACAGGAGCAGCGGACAATACATGGCATCAATATTCAAAACATGGTTGAACGGAGTAGATTTATAAATATGTAAGATGAATTCTGGAGAGAAAAATTGTCAAGCACAATACAGTGAACGAATTTTCTTTGTAGCACACTGGGTAATGGATACAATATCATTTTTTATTCATCTAATCTATCTATCTATCTATCTATCTATCTATCCCAGTCTGTTCATTATCTATTCATCAATCTAAGTCCATTTCATATCTATCTATCTATCTATCTATCTATCTATCTATCTATCTATCTATCTATCTCAGTCCTTTTCATATCTATCTATCTATCTATCTATCTATCTATCTATCTATCTATCTATCTCAGTCCTTTTCATATCTATCTATCTATCTATCTATCTATCTATCTATCTATCTATCTATCTATCTCAGTCCTTTTCATATCTATCTATCTATCTATCTATCTATCTATCTATCTATCTATCTATCTATCCCAGTCTGTTCATTATCTATTCATCAATCTAAGTCCATTTCATATCTATCTATCTATCTATCTATCTATCTATCTATCTATCTATCTATCTATCTCAGTCCTTTTCATATCTATCTATCTATCTATCTATCTATCTATCTATCTATCTATCTATCTATCTATCTCAGTCTGTTCATTATCTATCAATCTAGCTAGCTAGCTCAGTTTGTTCCTTATCTATCTATTTGCATACGTACAGAAATTATCATGAATGAAATATTGGTCATCATGGCTTTCCATACATATAGTAATTATTATGAACAAAATAGTTTCCATAAATGTAGCAATTAGTATGGATTAAAAAAAGTTTTTGTTGGCATTTTCAATACATATAATTATACCAACTGAAATATTTTAATAAACATTTTTTAACTGGCAACTTTTTATTTTATTTTCACAGACGGAACAAGCAACTTGGAATTACAAAAAAGTTTGGGTGGCTTTTGAAAACCAGAAGGTAAGAAATTTGATTTTGTTTATTTTTTTTCTGCCTCTCATTTTTAAAACAAATCTTAATTATTAATTAATTAATTAATTCCAATCTTTTAATAATTATTTTTCAGCTAGTTTATCTTTCATGTTTTATTTTATTTTATTGTTTGGTAACTCCACCTGATTACCTAAAAGCAAAGCCTTATAAATCTGTCTTCACTGGTAACAGCCAGGAGTGAATCCACCCCCGCCTCCTCTGTTGGCCTTCTGCTCAAGGCAACCTCCTACATTTTGTCACCCTCAGGTTGTTTTAGTTTATTGCCACACCCAAGCCACATTACATTATATTATGAGCCATCATGGAACTGAAATAAATAAAAAAAACTGATTGCATCCACTGAGATTTGAACTTGCATCCTATATCTTTAGACTGATTGTTTGATTCATTTTTCTATGGTTATTTAAAGCCAGAAAACAGCTTTACAGTCTGTCTATATAAAGAAGGTGAGTTCAATTCCTGGTTAAGGCAATGGAGAACTTTCAGAGGGAAAATTAGCAGGAGATAACTGATAACTGACATCCATCAAACATGGCACGTGGAACTAGAACAGTCTACCCCAGTGATCGAAATAAAAGGTTCAGTTCGAAATTCCAACCACCTGAAGAAGGCCAGAGCGTACAACGGCCGAAACCTTGTGACAAATATGGCGACAAAGATGAGGACAATAGTCCGACTAATGTAAATACTGTAAACAGCTTTACATTCTAAGAATTTTTTTTTTGCAATAATAAGAATTTAGCAATACAAGTCTTACTAATTAATTAATCCATAGCTAGGGCGAGAAGAAGTGGATTCATACCTAATCAGAATTTGATAAACAAACAAGAAATTATATTGCAGATACAAAGTGGGGGATCAATTCTATATTACAATCAGTATGCAAACTGATCCCTCACTTTGTGACCTATGTAGTTTCTATACATTTATATTCCCGAGAATGTATTGTAAATAAATCTAAACGACATGTCTGTGTAGATAATCAATATTTCATTGATTGATTTTGCAGGTTATTTAAAGCCAGGAAATATTTTTAGGTTCTAAGAATTTTTTAAAAAATAATAATGTTTCAATGATAAAAGTATCAATGATAATTAACCCATAGCTAGGGGGAGAAGAGGTGGATTCATACCTTTCCCAAGGTTATTTAAGTGTAACTCAGTGGGAATTGAAACTCGGCTATATATTTAACAATTCCAAGGCATTATCCATTACGCCACTCACACATCCACGTTTACAGTGCCTGATATTCACAAGCAGTCATCCATGTAGGTATTGAATAGAATTGATGTTGCTTAACTTCAGTGATAATACAGGATCTGGTGTTTCAATGTGATGTGCCTGTAAGCCATATATCCTTAAGAGGCCATCTGATATAGATAATACCTTACAGCAGAATATCAAACATTTGCTTGCAAATTCGATTTTGTCTGTGTTTATTCTTACCTGTGTGTCAGTTTTATTACAAGCAATTTTTTAATAATGTAATTTATTTATTTATTTAACTTCTCAACAGAAAACATCAGACAGAAAAACAATTTTATTATTTAATTAGGGAAAAGACAATGAAATCAGGCATGGCTGATCATGTATGAAGGGAGAAAGATAGTCACCAACCTCTGTGGAGGGAATTAAAAATACTAGACTGAGAAGATACTGAAGAGTCAGATAATTGAAAAAATTAGTTTATATGTTTGGTCATGGAACTGGGCCTCTTTAGTTGGCCAAGTATAAAAATAAATATGATATGGAAGCTGGTAATAAATAAAAGAAATTACAAGATGTTAATGGAAGCAGCAGTAAGATAAAGAAGCCATGATGAAAGCAACCAAGCAGGCCATCAAAACCCTAGGTTCTAGCTTCAGGATTGTTCTATTTAGCAATAACCTAGTGGATTGAAATTTTGGTTCATGAATTTGCAGGTTATTTAAAGCCAGAAATTTTTTTAATTCCTATTTGTATATTTTAAAAAAAAAGAAAAAAAAACACGTCTCTGTATAAAAAAAATCATTGGTTAGATCCAGTGACTAGACCCAAAGAGTTGTGAGTTCAATACCAGGCCACAGCAATGGTGAACCAAAACTTGGAACGTTGGGTTAAAAAGAAATAACTAAGACATCTGGAAGAGGCATGGCATGTGGAACTAAAACAATTTACTTTGGTGGCTGAAATAAAGAGTTCAGTTCAAAATTCCAATCACCTGCAGAAGACTGGAATGTACAGCAACCAAAACGTTGTGAATATGGCAATGAAGATTAAGATAACAGTTCGAATAATGTAAATAATGTAATTTTTTTTTTTTGAGATAATAACAATTTAGTGATACAAGTCTAACTAATTACCCCATAGCTGTGGGGAGAAGAAGTGGGTCCATACCTTTCCCAAGGGTATTTGAACGTAAATGAATATAATGATAAAAGTTTGAAAATATAAATTAAGAGGAAATCCCTTAATTTTTCACCGTCAGTCTGGGTATAAATATTACCAAGGTGATTATAGAGAAAAGTTAAATGAATATAATGATAAAAGTTTGAAAATAAGGGGCCAAGAGGACTTCCCTTAGTGACACCGTCAGTCTGGGTATAAATATTACCAAGGTGATTATAGAGAAAAGTTAAGAAAATCAAAAATTTGGACCATATTTCTTGTTGTTATTTTTTTTTTTCGGAAATGAACTTTTTTTTTTACAGTAAGGTTCACTCTGTACAAGGTCTGCGAGATATCGATATAATAATAATGTAGGCAGTTTGTATGGATAGCAGGGGAAGATGATGGTTAAACCTAGACCTGAACTGGCTAAGATTGTAGTGATTAGGGAAAAATCTTCTTGGGAGTCATTTCCACAGAGTAGTGGTTTACTGGAAGCTGTTCAAGTAGAACTTACTTTTCACCAATGGAATACGGAGAGAAAGAGGATGCTATGCTACAATGTAAGTAGCATGGCAACTCCTTGCCATGAAGGTTAGAATTGGCAGATTCAAAGAATGTAGTTCGTCCAAGAACTTTCCATTGAAGCAGTGAAAGAGAGATTGGAGGCTGGAGAATAATTCAGAGAATTTCTAATGGAATTTCCTCCTTATCTGAGAATGATCAATCATAATTTAGAAAACCCGAAATGTAAAATTAATCAACACAAAATATATGTTGTTTTTAATAATATTTCCTTTAAAGAACACTTACAGCATAAATGTGCTGTATTGAAATTAGATACAGTTGGTTCGAATTGCTTGAGTTATTTATCAAAATGCTTCAAAATGTGTAGATCAATGATTCCCAACCTGGGGCACATGACCCACCGGTAACATTATGGTAATATATTATTTTTAAATGTGTAGGATATATATATTATATATAATATACCAACAGAATAAGAAAAAATTGGAGAATGTAGTTATTAACAGTGAATTGTTTTCTAGTGAGCTCAAATTTCATTTTGCATTATTATTTCATGATTAAAATGCACAAAGTATATTACAGAATAAACTTTCATTCAAATATTTTATATTTCTGCCTTTCAGTTCTCTATTATATGTTTTGAAACTATATATTTAATTGTCTTTTTGTTTTTTTTTATTTTTTCTCTTTCATGGATACCATCATCTTTGAAGGCTTGTTTAACAGACCAAAAATAAAAATCGGTTGTAACCACTGGTAAAGATATTTAATGAGATACCCTATATATATATATATATATATATATATATATATATATATATATATATATATATATATATTTATATATATATAATCCTTCTTTTATGCATGTTTCATTAAAAACGACAGACAAGGTACTACGGTTAAGCTTTTTATTTAATTTTTCTTGTGTTCGAACAAGAGCTTTCTTTTCTGGACAAAGGGTGTGTAAGAACTGTCCAAATGTTTTATATTTCCGAGCGCTTTTGGCTATATTTTTAGCCATTATCAAGGATGATTCAATTTTTCAGCTTAACTGAGTGTGTGTGTTCTGTGTATCTCTTAGTGTGTGGTAGGGATGTTTTTAATTTCCGAATACGGTTAGCACATTGCGGCCTTGTTCATAGTTAATATTGTTAAGAGTTGGCCTTTTCTTTTTTATTATTAAAGCTTCCATTATTTTTAGACTTTTTTTGCAGGTGGATGCAGTTAATATATTTGTGTTTTCTACTAGTATATTCCTAATAGAGTCTGGTAAATTTGTGTGTGTGTTTAAATGGGTTCTAATGGAGCTGTGATCAGATAGGTGTAACGTAAGACACCTGGATAAGCATGTGGTTGTGTAACCGATGTAATTATTTATGAGTCCAGTTTGATCAGGAACACAGGGGCATTTGAACTCATAGATAATATTCATTCTTTGTAATTTTGACTAAGCTGGTGTGTTATTTTTGAGGATAAGGTTAGCAGTCTTCAATTTTTTGTAATAAATAATTAATTTTATTTTTTTATTCACGTCAATTGGAGTAGTATATTTCTTTATAATATGCCTTAGAGAAGATTCGTCTTGTTTGTAATTAATATGCATTTGGTTTTTGTAATAAATGTGTATGTGATTTTTTTATTTGTGTGTTCACTATCATTGTTATTTACTTGCTTTTATGTTCAAAATAGTCTAATTTAATTACATCAGTAAGAATAACCATTTGATTATTCAAACATCTGTTTTAGTACACCTTTAACTGATCATTAAAGGATGATTATGGTGTTTAAAAACGCAAAAATTTAATAAATTCAAATGGAATTAGTAGAAAAAATACAAATATATAACAATTTTCCACCGGCAAAAAAAAAAAAAAAAAAAAAATTTTAATTTAATAATAATTCAAGTAAAAATCCAAATATAACAATATTAATCTATGAATGGAAGCCAGAATTTTTTTTTTAATATTATTCAGAAATTAAAATATCCCTAATTCAAAAAGAACATTTTTTATAAATTTCTTTAACTCAATTAATTTTTTTTAAAAATTCAATCATCCTTATTAATGGCTAAATAAAGATAGCCAAAAGTGAAACAAAATGAAATATTTATTTTTTTACATTTTTATACATTTTTTAGTCCAGAAAAGAAAGTTCTTGTTAGAACATAACTCCAATTAAATAAAAACTGCTTAAAATCCTCTTTGTCTGTCATTTTTAATGAAATATTTTTTTTAAATGAATAAATAAAAAAAAATTTGAACATATATATATAAATTCCCTATCTGAAAATTAATAATGTCTTAAGAAATAAATAAATAAATAAAAAAAAATTAAAAAAGTTTCTTTTAATTGGTTAATTTAAACATAAAATTTATTTAAACTGCATCCTATAATAGTTAACTTCTAAAATGCATATATATTAATATAATATAAACCCATTTATATAAAAAATTATAATTGATATATTCTAATATTATATAAAAAAATTGTTTAAAATACAATTATTATAAATAACATTTACTTAAAATATTTTCGGTATCTATAAAAAGAATAAATAAACATTGAAAAATGTTTTTAAAATAATTGTTTAATAATTTGATAATGTGTGACGTTATTTGTTTACATTTGGATAAAAATTTTCAAATATTTTTATATTCATGTATGTGAAGAATCATGAAAATTGTATATTTAAAAGACAATGTAAATTGACCTTTAATAACCAAATGCTTTCTGTGATTATCTTTGTTAAGACATGTCATCTATATGAATAATTCCATATAGGATAATAAAAAAAATCTTCAAGTCGGGGAAATATTTTCTATGAAAATTTTCGGATATTCAGGCTGATAAATGTTTTTTATACTAATTTATTATAAACAGAGCATTTAAATAAATATTTGTATCTATAAAAAGAATGTATAAACATAAAAAAATGTCTTAAAATAATTATTGGGCTTTTTCCATTTCATTTTGAAGAAAAATAACGTTATTTGTCCTGTCAAGGGCATTTAATATTTTCGATGAAAAAAGTTTGGACATTGAGGCGGAAATAAATGTTGTTTAATACTGTTTATTAAAAACATAGCCATTAATTAAATATTTTTATCTATAAAAAAATGTTTAAACATAAAAAAAACGATAAATATATATATATATATATATTTATATATATATAAAGAAATGATGGATTTTTAATTAATTATCTGACAGATTTTGTTTAAAATTATTTTTATCTATTTGGACACCCATATCTGATTATTAATTAAACAGCACATACTTATTTTTGTCTATTGCTCTGAATGTTTGGGAAATCTTATTAAATAGGCACTCTTCGGCATGATTCATACTTTCATCCTCCTTGGCACTATTTGACTTTGCTTGTTCAACAATGCACTACATGGCTGAGTCAGTCTAAAATATGTCAGAGTTTACAATGATTTCTGCTGCCAAGGAAGGTGCAGGTTCAAATCCTGCTGGAGTACACATATATTTCTTTAGTAAATTTTATCAAATATTCAGGACAGTAGACAAAAATTTTTTTTAATTTTGTGAGATTTTTTTTTCATGAGATTATATTTTAAAATCAAAATTGTGCTTTTCTTTTTTTTTTCTATGTATGACTAGTGCATTAGTTGTTTTTTGTGAGGTCTTGTTTGTGATCACAAATATTAATCTACTAATGTTTGCTTTATGAACTTTGTATCAAATTTGCTTCAGGACAAAACAGCACAAATCATTTCATATTGATCTGAAGATGATATGAGAAAATCATTGAAATATCTTCTTTTTTTTTTCCCATTTCAACAGCAATCAAAACTACGTGAAGGACTCAAGCCTTCCTTGCTAATCAGTATGTTTTATGCATCCTGGCCTGCAATTCTTTGGGGTGGTGTTCTTCGTTTGACTGCTGACCTCTTGGCCTTTATTGGTCCATGGTGGATTGAAGATATTCTAGATTATTGCAACCAGTTCCATAAGCCACAGTCAGACAATGTTATCCAGAATGCGTCCACATTAATGTCTGCCGCAGTATAATTTAAAACAGCTGTTAGGAGATGTGGTCAAAAAATTGCAGCTTCAACATACAGTTTCACAAATAAGACGATAACAGAGTCAGTTGCAGAGACAATAAAAAGGGTAAGTCACATTAAGTCAATACAATATGTACTAAAGGCAATTTAGCAAATTCATACACAAGCTAATAGAACAAGACTTACAAGGTTATCCAGTTCTATCTTTCCAAGGTGGAACAAGTTTTTTTTCTTACATTTGTACTCAAACACACCTGGACATTTTCCATTTTCTTGAGACACTGTCCAAATGTGTCATTTATTGCCAAGCAGTAGAGGAAGTTCTATGTGTTCAAGATTTACTGTTGGCAGAAGATGACTAAACAGAATTTGTTGCAGTAGATTAAAATTACATTTTGCGTGAAGATTGGTAAAAGTGGGATTGACATTATTAACAATGTTTTATAGTGAACATGATTTGAAAAAAATTAGTTTTGTATGGCATAGGCAGTTCAAGAAAGGGAGAAAATATATGCAGGATGATGCAAATATGAACAGAGTGCACTCAAAACAAAAAACATTTTTATCAATGTCAGAAAACTGAATATTATGAATAGGAAAACATGCAGCAGATTCTAACATTTTTATTTGTAAATAAGAAAGATTTTTAATAATATTGCAAGTTCACGGTCAATTAATTTTAAATCCGTTAACATGATGAGCCATCCATCTTATTTGCTTAAAAATATCTCCCTGTGATGTTTTATTTATTTTTTCATTTTTTTTTTTCTCCCCAAACAAATATAAAGGGGTTAAAAATTTTAGAGAATATGAGAAAAAAAACTATTAAGGAGAGAGGACAATAAAAAAAGAAGATTTAAGAAGACAGAAGATAATGATTGACATTGCATTTAAATTTTGAAGATCAAAACGCAATAAAACCACTAGGACGCAAGGGGTTACTGAAAATTAAATAGAATATGAAAAAACTACTTGATTAAGGAGAGAGGAAAATAAAATTTTGAGAAGAATTAAGAAGACAGAATGGATATAAATTTGACATTGCATTTTAAATGTTTGAAGATCAAAGGCAATAAAAAACTAGGAAATAAAGGGGTTACTGAGTGTTAGAAATATTTGAAAAAATAAAACTATTAAAAGAGAGAACAATAAAAGAACAAGAATTAAGAAGACAGAAGATACTATTTGAATTTTTAAAGATCAAAGCTGACTGGGAAAGAAGAAGTCATAAGTGAGTTCCACAATCAAGAACTGTGAGAGAAGAAACTGTTAACATAGAACTTACAGCTGCATCTTGCCTTTTTAAGTGTAAAATGATGAGACCCTACTGCCAATCTGATACTGCACTTAAATTCATAAAATCAAGGTACCATAGAAGAAAGTTCATCAGAACAATTGCTATGAATGTATTTATAAAAAAGGCACAGTGAAGCTACGTTACAATGGTGGAAAAGTGACTGAAGCTGGGATACCAGAGAATCCAATATGGCTACTTTTTTTAAAGGAAAAATGCTTTGAATGGATGAAGATTTGCTGACATGCCTGGACATCCAGCAACATGCAACTGCATTACTGAACAGTATTTCAGGAAACAAGTTCCAAGAATATTTCCAGCAATGGCACCATCATCTCCCAAAGTGTATAGCTTCAGTAAGGTGGGACATTTTGAATGTGACAGCAGCCAAAAATGAGCAGGTAAGCAAACTTAACTGTCACAGGTTCATTCCTTTTCCACTAGTGAGAAAAGTTATTTTATCAAGCCACATTAAACTACCTTTTTTTAATCTAGCCACAACCTCACCACACTTTATTCTCTCTCTTCTCACCAGACAAAGGTGGTACTGTTTTGGTTTCCATTTTCTTTTTTTCTCTTTTTTTTTATTACTTTTTCTCTCTTTCTCATACCCACCTGGTTTTTTCTAATTCTTGCCAACCAAGGCTAGGGAGTCCAGTTTGCTTTACAATCAGCAACTAATTGGGTAGAAAAGATGAATTCGTACTTTCCAAGGGCATTTACACTAAAACTCAGGTCACAGATTACATTTTCCACACTGATAATCATTAGTTGACTTTTCTCCCTTTATCTCCCTCTCTCTCTTTTCCTCTACCTTTCTCTCTCTCTCTCTATTTCTCTCTTTGTCATTTTCTCTCTGTTTCTCTTTCACTTTCTCTTTGCTTTATCTCCTTCTCTCTCTGTGTTTGCTTCTTTCTTTCTCTCTGTTTCTCTCTCTATCTTTTTTTATCTGTTTCTCTCTCTCTGTGTCTGTTTCATCCTTCCCTCTTTTTTCTCTCTCTCTATTTCTATCTCTTTCAATCTGTTTCTCTCTCTCTGTCAGTTTCTTTCTCTCTCTCTCTTTTTCTATTTCTCTGTGTTTCTCTCTCTCTCTCTCTCTATATATATATATATATATATATATATATATATAGTTTATGAAAAACTAGGTAATCCGTATGGGTAAACCTAAAGAGGATAAAATCCAGAGAGCTCAATGTAAATCCAGAGCAAATAATTTAAATATAAACAGACCACTTTAAGGTTCCATATAATAAATTATTTCACCACAGCCCTTTTTAAAGGCTCTGCTCATCAGACTTTATATATATATATATATATATATATATATATATATATATATATATATATATATATATTGGATAAAAACAGACCACTTTATATTCCATGTAATAAATTATTTCAACACAGCCCTTTTTTTTTGTGCGGATCATCATACTTTTTCAAAAAAAAAAATAATATTTTTTTTTTTGGGGGAAAGTAAAGTCTGATGATCCACAGTCCTTTTAAAAAGGGCTGTGATGAAATAATTTATTACATGGAACCTTAAATAGGTCTGTTTTTATTTAATAAATATATATATATATATAAATATAAAATGAACATAGAAATTAACACTTAGAGGCAACAGTCTGTCGCCTCTAAGTGTTGACTTCTATGTTCACTTTATATTTACATATAACTCTGATATTGAGCACTTTATGCCATAAATATAGCAAAACCTTAAGACTATATTTTTCATATATATATATATATATATATATATATATATATATATATATATATATATATATATGGTTACCTTAAGCATGGAGAATAGAACCACAGCCTCACCAATCTAGGTGTTTCTGTTGGGGTAGCCATTGTCATCTCTACTCTCAATTAGTATTCAAATCAGAGTTGCCTTTTTTCCCAGAGTGGTTGCAACCAAATCTCATGTGCTGGTGTTGGGATGTTTGACCTGTTATTAAACCATAGCTGTGGAGGAAAGAGATGGATTCATGCCTTTTCCCAAGAATATTTGTGAAAAAGTGGTTGTCAATAACTCAAACTCGGCTGGAATCATTGACTCATAGGAATAACAGAAACTAATATTTTGAAAAATTTGGCCTTTGACTTATTCTATGATAATTTTATATCCTTGTAATTGTTGGCCCTCAAGATCGATAAGGACCAACATTAATCAAAAAGTTGGCCTTCTACTAATTCCATGATAATTTTGATTCACACATCAATTTCATAGTCTGTCTATATTTTTGAGATGATGTATTATGTACATTATTTACATTATTCAGACGATTGCCATATTTATCACAACGTTTCGGTTGTTGTTTATAATACCCAGAAATTCATACCCAGATGTCCTCAAGGACACATGGCACAGTGGATAAAGGCGTTGGTTAGATCCAGTGACAGGATCCAAAGAGTGTGAGTTCAATACCCAGTTAAGTGGAGAACTTTCAGAGTGAAATTAGCAGGAGATAACTGACATCCATCAAACATGGCACGTGGAACTAGAACAGTCTACCCCGGTGAACGAAATAAAGGGTTCAGTTCGACATTCCAACCACCTGAAGAAGGCCGGAGCGTACAACGGCCAAAACGTTGTGATAAATATGGCGACAAAGATGAGGACAATAGTCCGAATAATGTAAATAATGATCAATTTCATACTCTCAAATGTTGTATCCATATAATTGTTTACTCCCCCTCCAAGAAAGACAAGGATTAATAAATTACTATTTATTTATTTTATTAATTAGATATCTGGTTAAGTATTTCAATTTATTAGAAATTAATTAATGTTGATTGCCCAAGCCAGATATTTATTTAATTATTTTTTTTTTTTTCGTTCTCTCTTTATGGCAATTTTCACCTGTGATGGCTCAGGATGTTTTGACAGTTACAGTAAGCGAATTCTTCTCCAATGGCTACATCCTGATCACGTTCATCTTTATCATCATGTTGGTGCAGTATGTCATGGCTGAATACCATTTCTTCATCATGATCCGTGAAGGAATGAGGATGAAGGCAGCAGTGCAGGTGAGACTCTCAAAGATTCTTGTAATTGATATCTTCTTGGATCATTCACACCCCATTCTTCTATGTGTTGTGTCTCTTTTTCTGTCATGTGTATTTCTTTGTAAGCTTAGTCTTTTTGCCATCTCACCTAATCCTGTTCTGTCGACTATTTACACCAATGGATTTGGTTCAAAATTCCAATCACCTGAAGAAGGCCAGAGCATACAACGGCCAAAACGTTGTGAATATGGCAATGAAGATGAGGATATCAGCCTGAATAATGAAAATAATGTAAAAGTTTTAAATTAATTTAAGTAAATGCTCTGTTTATAATAAAATAATTAAACAACATTTACCAGCCTAATATTCATAAAATTTTCATAAAAAATATTCGTCCTCCGACAAGAATCAAACCTGTATCCTATGAAAACCGTCATATAGCCTGACGTGCCTTTAAAAATTGTAAAATCGACCTTGCTAACCAAACGATCCTCTGTGTCCCAATTGTTAAGGCAATTCATATGACGGTTTTTTGTATAGGATACAGGTTTATTTGTTTCGATTAAAATTTTTTCTATAAAATTTATTTTTATTTTGGCTGGTAAATGTTGTTAAAAATTTATTATAAACAGAACATTTACTTAAATATTTGTATCTATAAAAAGAATGTATAAACATAAAAATGTCTTAAAACAACAATGTATTTCTTTTTGTCATCTGTAAAGTTGCTGACCTGAACTATTTTTTAATATATATATATATATATATATATATATATTAATTGGTATCACCCCAAGCAAGGCAGTACAGCTACTAACACAAAAGGGGTTACAGGGTGTGAAGGAATTAGGAACAGAAACATTAGTAATGAATAGAAAGAGAAAAGAGCAATCAGGAGGACAGCAGATAGCAATTAACATTACATTTAAATATTTGAAGATTAAAGTTGGCTGGAGTTCCACAAATGAGAGGTGTGAGAAAAAAAACTGTCAACATAGAAGTTATGGTAACTCAACTGTAAATTGATTAGATCTCATTTCCACTCTAGTATTTTGCGCTTAAATTCTTACAGTCTAGGTACCCTACTGAATAGCTCATCTGAACAATTAACATGAAAGTATTTATAAAAAAGGCACAGAAAGGCAACCTTACAGCAATGGGCCAAGCTGCCAGATCAGGACCAATAATATTGCTGATTTTTCTTTGGATCTTATCAAGGAGTTTCTTAGCAGCTGATCTAACAATGGATTCAATGTAGTTTTTCCACCTCATATTAGCTGAGATCATTAGCCCAAGAAAACGCAATGAATTACTCTCTTGGAGGATAGCATCAGCCATGCAGATGAAAGGCAGAGAGAGGTCTCTCAAAGGTTTCATAGAGAGAAGTTTAGCTTTTGGAGGCTTTAAAATTACAAACTATCTTTTGCCCTAGTTAACAATGGTCTTGAGGTCATTTTATATCTATCTTCTCTGTAGCTGAATTGTATAGCACATCAGATCAAATGACAGTTTCTGTATAGGAATACAGGTTCTATACCTGCAGGGGAACACATATTTTTTACAAAATTTTCTGAGTAAATGTAATTAATACTGTTTAATTAAAGAAACAGAGCATTTACTTAAATAAATTGTATCTATAAAAATAACATATAAACAGAAAATATATTAAATAATTGTCTGACTTAATTCATTTCATATGATATATATATATATATATATATATATATATATATATATATATGAGGCATGGTGGATTGAGGAATTGGAGAGCCAAGTTTGAATTCCAATCGAATCCATTACATTCACTTTACGTGGAATACCCTTGGGAAAAGTTTGAATCCTTTTTTTCTTCTCCCCCAGCTATGGGTAAATAGCAAGACAACAAAAATATAGCCTTGGATGGCAAAACTGTTTCTTTTAGAAGGACAACTTTGAATTCAAAACTTTGGAGGGACGTTTTTAATTTTTTCAATTCTAAAAACCAGGTCTCTGTATTCAAAATTAAACAATTTCCAAAAAATGGATGGTCCTGCACAAACCTTCACCACTATGATCTCATGTGCTGGTGTTTCTGGATGTTGGTTTCCTAGACCTTCATATGTCGAATTTAAGGACAGGAGAGTCAAATAGAGAGAAAATATATATATATATATATATATATATATATATATATATATATATATATATATCTATCTATCTATATATATATATATATATATATATATATACCACACACACACATTATTAAATATATATAATAAACCTAAATTTTTTTTTACAAACCAACCTATATCACCTATGCAGATCATAGGGTTTACCCTGAAAATCCGTGTAGGTGAAACCTAAGAATGTTTGTCTGGCTTTTTTTTTTATTATAAAATTTTTGCTCTACTTAGCATATTGAGCACTTTTATTAATTATTTTTACTTTTTTTTGTGTTGGAGGTTTTTTTCTTTTGGACTCTGAACTTAGATTCTAGACGATTATTTTCTTTCTTTTGAAATGCATGTTCTTAGTTCTTTCTTTTTTTACCCCTTTTTTTCCTTGGGTATTAGTTTGTTCATTTACAATCGTAAACAACTTAGGTTTGTCCAGACAAGTATAGCTGCTTATATTTATAAGATTATTAGTATTATATATATATATATATATATATATATATATATTTCTGCACATACACACACATGTATATGCACACCTATGAGAAGGTGTTGTAAAGTTCTTGACTGAACCAATTTTTTAAATCTGACCAAATAATTAAGCTCAAGAATTTTGTGGTCAGACTAAGAATTTTGAAAGGATAGATAACAGTGTCGGCATCATAACGTATCAATTTCTCCCTCAGTAACTAGACATCTACCTACCAACTTATCTTTGGAGGTTGGGTGGGTGGGTGCTGTGTGTGTGTGTTTGTGTGTGTCGTTTCAAATTACATGTGTTTATTAATGCATAAAGCCAGTCATGTGCAGTTACCTAATGCAAAGTCATGTTAACTGCAATCGTCTCATGTGTAGGCGGAAGCAGTGGCAGTGGCGGATTGTGGGCTGGGTGTACATTCTGGGCTCAGCTGGAAGGTAGTTACAAGAAGATGACATCATTTGTATGGACAAAAGCTGAAGAGGTAGTTCAGTGTTTGATGAAGAGGAGGAAAAAAAGGGGTACAGGAAAAGAGAAAGTGTGTGTTGATGAGAGAGAATTAAAATATATAGACAGAACAAGAGAAAAGTAAGAGGGAGGTATAAGTGAAGAGAGAGATAGGGGAAAAGGAGGAGATAGAGGAAAAAGAGCAAGAGAAGAAAAGTGGGGAGAGAGATGATCAAGGGAACTGATAGAGTGAAGAACAAGAGAAATGAAAGAGAGAAACGAGAGAAGAGAAAGATATTCAAGGAAAGAGAGAAAGAAAAAGAATACACAGATGAACAAGGGAAGAGCAAGAAAGAAAGAAAAGAGAAGAGAGAGAGAGAACAATAATTGAAGAGAGAGGCAGGCAAAGAAGAGAGTATATAGTGTGAAGAACAAGTGAAAGACAGAAGAATAGAGAGAGAAGGACAAGGTAACAGAGAGAGAACGAAGAACAATGGACGATACAAAGAGAGAACAACAAGTGTGTAGAGTGAAAAGGACAAAAAAATTGGCATCTATGCAGATGAACCACAATTTATCCCTGCCTCAAAAACAAATCTAGTGTCGCTGACAAAACTAACCTGGCCGTTTGTCTTGAAAAAGACCTCCAATCGGTTGTGAACTGGGGCAGGAATTGGCTGGTCAAACTTTAATGCCTCAAAAAAAAAACTGCTCTCTATTAATCACCACAGAGATCCTTCCCTGCCCTCCATTAGAATGTCTGACGCTCAACTTCTCAGAGCAACCTCTCTGCGGCTGCTCGGTCTCACGTTGACTGCTGACCTGAGATGGAACAAATACATTGAGTCAATTGCTTTGTCCACCGCAAGGAAAGTCGGCTCTCTGTGCCACACCAGGAAATTTTTCTCCCTAGAACCGATCCTTCAGATCTACAAATCAACAATTCGCCCTTGCATGGAGTTTTGCTGCCATATATGGTCTGGTGCCCCTACTGTTTGCCTCGGAGTTCTTGATAGGCTCCAGAGGCTGATATGCAATATAATTGGCCCTGTTCTGGCATCTCGTCTACAGTCGCTTTCTCACAGACGCGCCGTCGCCTCTCTCTCTGTCTTTTTTACAAATACTTTCATGGTAATTGCTCCGAGGAGCTGCATTCGCTGGTTCCCAGACTTCATGAGTTCAAGCGCCCTACGAGGCTGGCATCCTGCTCTCACCCTTTCACTGTCAAAACTGCTAAATGCAGCCGTCTCTTCTACTCCAATAGCTTCATGTCTTGCACCTCTCGCCTGTGGGACTCCCTTCCCTATTCCAGTTTCCCTGAGAGCTATAATCTCCAGCTATTCAAATGTAATGTCAATCGATATCTCCAGTTGCCTTGATCTATCCACTATCCTTCTCCTCATCCTTTCCTCTATCACTCCGATCTGATCTTGCTCCAAATTTTCTGTAACCCCTTGCAACCTAGTGGCTTCCCGCCTTGCTTGGGGTGAAACGCTTAAAAAAAAAAAAAAAAAAGCAATAAATAAAAAAATATTTTTAAATATTTCCTTTCTTGAAAAAGAGAAAGAACAAAATTAAGAAAGAAAGAAAGAGAATTAACAAGGAAATTTTTAAAGAACAAGGATGAAAGAAAAAGATTTTGTAAGGACAAGGTAACAATCAGATAAAATTGGATGATACACAGAGATTTATTTTAAGGAACAAATGAACAGAATGGTGAAAAAATGTCAAAGCTAGCCCTACAAGAAAAAAAAAAAAAGAGATCAGAATGAATTTTAGACATACCAATTTAACAGAGAGAGAGAGAGAGAAAGATAAAATTTAATGGATAAAACAGAGAGTTATTTCTTAAAAAGAAACAAAAAAGAAATTTTGTCAACAAAGAAAGAAAAAATGTTAAAATAAAAATTGAATTCAGAGAAGAAAGAAAAAGATTTTCTTAAAAAGTAACAGAGAGAGATAGAAAAAAAAAGAATATAGAATAAAAATGGATGGATAATCATGAAGAGAGAGTTTACAAGTGTGTCAGAGATTTAAATGACATTTAAAAATATATAAAAAAAAATAAATGGATATATATATATATTGAAGAAATAGAATAATCTTTAACAGAGATAAGAACAATTTAGGAAGAAGAATCAAAGGAATGATATAGAAAAAAATATTAACATTTTCTGCATTTTAAAAAAAATTTTTGTATATTTTTAACTAGCTCCCATAATTATTCTCTTTATTGACAGTATCATAGGCTTTATTTCCTTAATCCTTATAGCGTCCACCAACTTGGTTTGTATCTCTTCAATTTTTTAAGTTTGACTTGTTCAATAATTTAAAATATCTTGATTTTTTTTATCTATAATATATAAAAAATAATTAGTTTTAATTTTTCTAATTTTATAAAATTAGTCAAAAGTCCAAAAATATTCAAAAGTTATTTTTTAAACTTTTTTTTTTTTAAAGTTGAAATCAATACCAATTCATAAAACCCTTTGACAAATATTTCTATTGACTTGTCTGGCAAAGGCCTTGAATTATGAATTTAACATGTTTGTTGATTTTTTTTAATATTGATCAAAGAAAAATAGATACCTAAATTTAAAATAAATTTTTTAAATGAAAATCTTTTATATTTGAAGCATTTAATTGAGTTTTTTTTCCATTAATAGATTAAATTTAATATTTTCCAGTTATATTCAATTGCTGTATTTAATGAAATAATTTAAAAAAAAGATTAAAAAACTGAAATTTTTTTTTTTTTTTTTATATTTAAGGTGATTAGCATCCTTTTTTAGTTTTCTTTCATTGAAATGTTGGATCTTTTTTTAAAATTTTTTTTTAATTATTAGTTGAATTAAAGTATAATTAACCTTTAATTTATTTTTTTTTAAAAATTTTTTTTCCCGAAAATAAATCTTTAATTTAAAAAACCAAAAAAAACACAGAAAGTTTAATTGGAGCTAATTAAAAATAGGTTGTGATAGAGAAAAGGATGAAGAAACAAAGGATAAATGATAGATCAAGGCATCTGGAGATGTCGATTGACATTACATTTTAAGTTTAAAATATTGCAAAACTGAAAATTTAAAAATCCAAAAACTTGTGTTGATATTTATTTCATTTAGCTGTTTTGACATTTTGAATTTTACAGCTAATTTGTTTTTCAGAGAAATATATCTTGAACCATAATTGAAGAAAATGGGATGAAGTCTGAATTTTGTATTTAATTTTTTAAGTATTTAGTAATCTTAAAAAAAATTAGGAAATTCACAATTCATTAATAAAATTAGGGACCTTGATGATTAATCAAAAACAGTTTTTACAAAAAAATTTATTTTTGAAATTTTTATTTTTAAAAATAATTTCCAGGTAATTTTAAATTTAAAATGCATTCCCAATTTTAAAATACTTTAATAATTTCAAAATGAATTTAAATTGATTTGAATGAGTTTTTAATTGCTAAAAATGGCTGATTTGCAATTCTCAGCATAATCTTTATTAAAAAAATCTTTAAAAATAAAACATATATCAGAAGTTCCATTTGAGGAGTATTAGCTGATTTAAAGTTTAATTTGATTTCAAACAAATATTACTTTTCATTTAAAATATTGCAGAAAAAATTCATTTTTTCAACATGGGTGATTGTTTTTAATCGGTATTGACAAAATTTTTTGACAGTCTGAGAGCTCTTTGACAGCCATTTATTTACATTTTTTCATATAGCCAATTTATCTTTAAAAGTTACTTAATGAATATAATTTAAAAACAATTTTCTATAATTTTTTATTATTTTTTTGTAAAAAATTCAGAGGAAAATAAATAAAAATCTAATGTTTTATTGAATTTTAAATATTTTGATTTAAATTTATTTTAACTGGTTTTTAATATTTATAATATATAAACTTATTTTTTTGTAATAATGTTCTGTATGAATTGTTGTATTTACAATAATCAGCATGTTTAGAAACACAAAAAAAAAAATCAAAATTCATTTTTTTAATATTGAGGGATCACTAAATTGTAATAAGTTTTTCCACTTATGATTAGTAAATATAGTTTTTAATTAACATTATCACCAATGCAAATCAATATAAAATTTTAAAAAATTTTAAATTTTATAAATTATTCTAATTAATTTTTTAAAAAAAATGAATACAATTTTTGTAAAAATTGATTATTCATAGAAAAAATTTACTTCTTAAACAAATATGTCCATGTATTTGATCTTTTTCTTTAAAATCATTAAATTAAAAACAATTTCTAATTAAATAATGTTTTTTGGTTTTAGAAAAAAATTTCAAAACTTTTCCAACTGTTTATAAAAAAAAAATGATGATTTAAATTCTTTTACTTTTCTGTGGGATGATCTAAAGGAATTTAAATAAAACATTTTTTATGATCACCTTTTTTTTTTCATGAAAACCTTGAATTTTTAACAGAAATAATAAATAACTAAATTTAAATTTATTAAAATATTTTGATGGTTAAACATTCAAATTATTTTTGTTTATTATTTTTTTTATAAAAAATTTTAAATTATTTAAAAGAGTTTAATTTAAATTAGTTGATCTTGAAATTTTTTTGAAATCAAGAATTTGGAGGGGTATTCATTTGATTGTTCAGCAATTTAATAAAAATAATTTTTTTTTTTTCAAATATTTGGTGTCCTTATCCCATTTATTTGATATATAAATTTTATGTTTTGGCCCTTTTTAACTTTCTTTTTTTTCAAGACAAAATCTAGAAATTGTAAAATCCACTGGCAGACATGTTTATCGCTATCAACAAAAAGTAAACATATGTTTTGTTTATATCCAAAAAACAGGAACAAAAAAAAATTAGATTTAAATTTTTTTTTTCTTAATGTTTTTATCAGATGTTGAATTATTATTTTGGTTTTTTTAATTGTTTAATTACAAGGTACAAAGATACAATATTGAAAAAATTTTTTTTTTCTATTTGTTTGTATTTAAGTTTGTCATAATTTTTTTTTTTTCTTTTTTATCTCATTCAAAATAAAACTTAAATAAATCCATTGCTTCAAATCTCTATCTATAAAAGGCAGAATGTGTGTGTGTGTAACGAATGTGTGTGTGTGTGAATTTTGTGGTAATTTGCACAAAAATTTATTTGCACCAAAATTTACATGCTCCAAGTTAGCGGGAAGGCCAAGATTGACTTTGCATTTTCCAACTCCCATCGATAGTGGAAATAATCAATTTTTCATACTTCTACAGCAGTTTTCATGTAGTTTGCAGCCATTTTCTACTGGCCAGAGTGAGAGCCTATAGCTGGCTGCCACGAATAAGCAGGAAGATTCTATTCGCCAGCATGAGAGCCAACAGCTGACTGACACGATTGTTAACTAGCATGCAAAAAAAGAATCGATAGCTGCATTCATCACAAGTGGGAAAAATTTAAATCTGCATGGCACTTTACTCCAATTGACTCATTCTCTTGCTTAAACTCAACGTAGATTCTGATTCCATAGAACTGGGTTGGGTGGGAAAAAGTATTTGTTGTTAACATTCTTTTTTCATTCGGTTTTTCCAGTTACGAGTCCTTTTTTAAAGCTGATCGTTTTGTGTTCATTTTGTTTAGTTCTTTTTTTCAGAACAGATTTAATGTTTAGTATAGAGCTTAGAAAAAATTCATGTGAGATAGGCAAGAAGTAAGGCATGTAGCAACATCAGCATTAAGGGCACTCCTTTAAAGGCAAGGAAGGGAAAAAATATTTTTCAGTCAAGTGATAGCGATTGCTGTATGAATCGTATGATTTTTGAATCAAGCAAAAATAAAATGCTAGGCCATGCTGCTATAACAGTATAAATTGCCTTTTCATAATTGAATATATTATTATTTTGTTTTATATGTTGTTACATGTTGATAATTGTAACAAAGGAAAAAAAAAAAAAAATTTACCACAACACAGAGCTAAATCACAAACAAATATTTAATTTACTAAAACAGAACATAAAATATATACAGGATAAACAATTGTGGCCTACAAAACAGAAAACACAGAGTTACTGGTGAAGTGTTACGAGGGAGAAGGAAAGGAGTCAAATATCTTTATCACTTTAGGGCTAGTGAAGTAATCTAAGTGCTATATTTGGAAATCCCCAAAGGTGTGTAAATAAATATTAATTTTTTAGTTTGGTCAATGAAAATTAGTCAAAATTCTATTTACCAAATTCGTTCCATGAAATTCTCTTTTGGGTTTTGGTTGGTCGGCAACTTTTAATAGAGATTCTTTCAGCTGGATATAATAGTCCTTGAATCAAAAGCCGGAGTTGATAACAGCAGAAATTCTTTTTCATCAACTGACAATCCTTTTCCAAAATCCCATTTTTATAGGGGCTAACACCTAATTTGCATATTTCTAGATATTTCTCGAATCATCTAGATTTTTCTCGAATATACTAGAATGATCTAGAATCTTCCAAACATTCTATTTCTAATTTCTCTATTTTACAACTACTTCATGAATGAAAACATATATATATATAGTTGGGGTGAGATCATATTATAAGTTTTCTAGGGTTGCGAGGCATAGAAAAGGTTAGGAACCACTGAACTAAAGTATGGACTTGCATTACACAATTTGCTAAGAATGATTGGGTAAAGTCAAATATTCAACCAAAGACACCATAGCTCCTGAGCTTGTTGTGGGACCCACCTCTTTGTTTAAAAGAATAGGAGATATTTATGGACTCCTGCAACACTTGTCCTGCAAATGATATTTGGCAGACTCATGTGAGTCCAGGTAAAAATAACAGCACAAACATGGAATTTAAAACTTTTGTGACCAAGTAAATGGTTAAAGAAATAACAAAACAAGTGTTGCAGATATATCATATATTAAACAGTAAGTACAACAGAAGAATAGTACATGACTAGTGAGTGTGTGTTGGATGACCCAGCGTCCAATCTATTCAACTGTTTGTTATGCCATAATACCTATTCTATTGTAATGGACTCTCCCACAGATAATAAGTAGTAGTAGCAGTTGCCAGTTCGGCTCAGTGGTGTTGAGCAAGTCAGTCGATATCGGACATTGAAGTACCAACCATCACAACTAGATTGCTGCGTCATTAACTCTTATTTCCAAGTTCCTAACGTTTTGTACGTCGAACCTAAATTAAGACAACTTATTGAAATATAAGCCTCCACTGTGAAAACTACTCTACAACACTGTTCTCCCAAGGACACTCCTACTAATCTTATAGTAGATGGAAGAGTCCAACACAGACTCTTTAGAGGGAGGACACCACAACAAAAAACCCCTACAATTAATGCATGTTATTAGCAAAAAGGAATTACATTTGTCCACAATGGAGATTAAAGGAAAAGACATTAAAACTAGCTAGATGAATGTGCTTGTGTGTATGTGTGTGTGTGTGTGTGAAACAAACGTGATACACGTGTTGTGCGTATGCACATATGTGTGTGCCAGTGTGAGAGTTCAACAGTCAGTAGACTTTTTTTCAAACACTTCCCAATGGCGGCATTCTTTATCTACATTCAACTACATTTGGAAGTGAGAAGAAAAAGAGAAGGAAACGTTTGCCTTTTAATAGATTTAAATAGTGCTGTTTGGATGTTTTTTTTTTTAAGTCAAAGTTTAAAAACTCTACAGTACAATATAATTATTTAAAAACAGGTTCGAAAAACACATTCTTTCAAAAAAGATACACTTATTTGAAAGCCAAAACAGAGAAGGCTTTGGTAGAGTTGCTGGGACTTTCGCAAATTTATTTTTATTAATACCGTTTGATTATTAATATCGGAAATTTTTTAATTTTCTGGTTTCTTTTAGCTTCTCCTTTTTTGTTTCTTTCTTTGTTTCCTTCTTATTTCTTCCATGAGAAACAGATCCACTTATGACAGCTAAAATTCTTTGTCCTTCTGAAATTTTTCTCTAATTTGTATCCTTACGATTTCTTTCATAGTTCCTAATACCTTCTAAAACCAAATTAACTTCTTAAAAGATTTTCTAAGGGCAAGATTAGATGTAATAAATGTTTTGAAAAGCATGGGCCATCCAGTGAGGATCTAACTCACTACTCAGTCATAATTGATCTAGCATGACAAGCTTTCTAACCATTATACCACCTTGAGGTGGCCAAAATGATTTTCTAAGCTAGATTAGATCTGCCACAAGGCCAATAGTGTGGGGCACCCAGTGAGGATCAAACTCACTACTTAGTCATAATTGATCTAGCATGACAAGCTTTCTAACCATTACACCACATTGAGGTGCCCAAACTTGACTTCTTATATAATTCCAAAACAGGCACCAGATGAGGCCCAACTTTTAAATTTGTGTGGGAGGATGTTACTCTCATCATTGATTAAAAAAAATGTTTCGCTTTTTGAAATTTGAAAATTAAATCTTAGAAGTAACAAACCATCTTTGAGTGACTTATTTTTGGTGGGTCGTTTTCAAGACAACATTTTTAGAAAGTTAAAAGTAAAAATGATATTTTTTAATAAGAGTCTTTTAATTATTTTAAAAATTTCTCTTAAAAGCAAACCTAGACTATTATTAGATTATAATATTTTTTATTCACCTTTTTATTAATCATTTATTTAATTTACATTTATTTCAAATAATTTCTATATTTTTCCCCTCAAGAGAAAGAGCAATAAACAAACTTATTTAATGATTTTTTAGGTACCTCCACAATTTCAGTAAAAAATGAGCATACCTTGATGAAAAAATGTCCCAAATGTAATAAAAACAAAGATTTATCATCAAAATCTTGACGTTATTATTAAGAAATGGAAACATTATTTGATTATTAAATTATATTTTTTTAATCATTTTTAGAAAGTTTGAAAATATTTGTATGGGGAATTTTAGCATCTTTTTTTGTGGTGAAAAACATTGAATTGGAAATTCTTGCAAAAGTCAAATAATTGTTGGATTTTAATGAAACTTTCAGGACTTATTGACAAATCAATAAACTTATTTGAGAAATATTTATTTTTAAGAAAATTTTGGTAAAAACTTTTTTTTACATTTGTAACCCTACACTCCACCCACTTATCTATTTTTATGAAATTTCAAGAAATTAACTTATGTATCTCTTAATGTTTACATGAGTTATATGCAGAACTCATTGGAGAATTTAAATCATCAATTTCCTTTTGCCAAACAGGACCCCCAGTTACCAAAAATCTTTTCTGAATAGTAAAATAACAAATGTGATAAAACTAAGACACTATTTAATTAGAAAAGCTTTTAATTGCTTTTATGAATAAGATATATTATGGACAGTATTAGTCTTAAGAAAAATTTCAATGAATAATTAATTTTTACAATAATTGTTTTAATTTGTTTTAAATTTTAATTGGAATAATTTATAAAGTTTTAAATCTGTTAAAATTCTGAATTAATTTGCATCAGTTAGGTGATATTATTAAGTAAAATCTACATTTAAAATCATAAGTGGAAAAGCTTACTACAATTCAGTGACCTCCAATATTTAAAAAGTATTTTGAATTTTTTGTGTGCATAAACATTAAATTATGGAGAATATTTTCATAAATTTTTAAGATTACTGGGGAGTTAAAAATATTCTAAAAAAAAGATGCTCAAGTTATATTTCTCAAGTATTTTTTACCATAAAAAAATTAAATAAACCTCTGTCTATCAATCAAGCTGTCAATCTGTCAACACCTAAAATAACCATGTTAAAAAATTGCCTTTCTTTGATATTTTAAACTTAAATAATATTTTTTTCAAATCAGATTAATTAAAATTTAAATCAGAAAATATTCCTCAAATAAAGTTTCAGAAAAGTATATTTTATTTTTGATAGTTTTTAATGAAGAGAATTACATTATGATGAGAGATAACTAAAAATGGTGCTAAAATCAGCAATTCTTAGCAATTTAAAACAAAAAACCCAAACTCCTTTCTGTCAATTTAAATTAGTTTTGAAATACAGCAAAGTATTTTGCTTATCAGAAATATTAAATTTAATCTGTTCACTTGAAATTATAACTAAAATAAAAGCTTCAAGAAAGATTTTTAATTTTTAAAAATTCATTTTAAACTTTAGGTATTGTGTATTTCTGTGAACGTACCTATTTTAATTATTTAAACTTTTAATCATTTTACACAACTTATAAATTTTTTTTATAATTATTGCTTGCTTTTTTTAAACCATTTTTCTCTTTTGCAGGTGATGGTTTATAGCAAAGTACAACAATTGTCTACTCAAGCACTTACACATGGCCGGGTAACAGAGTCTGAAATTATGAGCTACGTGACACTTGAATGCAATAACCTGATGGTCATCTACAGTTTTTTACATTATCTTTGGTCACTCCCTTTGCAGGTATGGAAATATAGGAGATTCAGTTGTCCTGGGTTTATGATATTCAAAATCTGAACACCTGAATTCCAAATGATAATAAAATACAAATAAACAAAACATGTTCATACCTGTTAAATAAGTCATTTGTATTTACAAACACATGAATATGAATTCAAAAGAGTTAAAAAAGAGTAAAAATCATTTTTAGTTGAGTTAAAGACTTTGGGTAGCTGGTTCACAGAAAAATATGTAGTTTAGAAAAGACTTTTAAATAGTTGGTTTCACAGTAAAAAAAATGACTTTTATTGTTAGTAAAAATTCACTGACTGTCATTGTTGTTATTGATTTGTTTGAAGTCATGTTTCTTTCAGTATGTGCTTTTTATTACCTGGAAAAATTTTTTCTCTTTTTGTTTTTTTTGGAGACAATTTATTTATTATTCTCTGAAAATTGAAGTCTGTGCAGTTTTATAAGAGATTTTTTTTCAACTGAAAGTTTTTTTTGTAAATTTAATAGGGTTTTAATTTTCTCTGATTTTCTTTGATTTAAATTGTGTTCAATAAAAGAACCTGTCGGATTACCTCCTAATTTTCAAAACGGCTTCTAGGAGATGCTCTCTGGACTATAAATACTCAACAATATTTTTCTTGTTCTCTTCTCACCTTATCTGCTAATTCATCAACCTGTAACCTCTTGCAGAGAATGCATTCCCTTTGGGAAATGCATGAACAATACATACACACACATGTATGTACACACATTCACTCACTACACATACTTTGGACCATTATATTTTTAAATTCATCAGTAGGCAACAATACACACTCCTCATTTCTACTGACTTTTTACCTTAACCCTGCAGTATATGTCATTATCTTGAGTCAATATACAGACTTTTCAGTCATTTAAATATATCAACTCTAGCAAAAACAAACACAGCACCATTATGCTCGACTTGACCTCAACTGGCAGACATCTTTAAGAATTGTTTTTGTGACAAAACGAAAATACAAATTTTATTTCAACTTTAATCAAGACTGTTTTTTTCTGGGCTCACCAGATAAAGTGTGACACATCTCAAAAGGCAACTCACTATACTTTTTTTTCACTCATCGATGATGTCATTCAAACAGCACTCAGTAGAAAATCGACTTTGCCACAACGTTGCTTCTATTAAATTTTGTGTGCCAACAATATTATCCACGCATAGCAAACAAACAAAGCCTTTGTCAAACGAAAGCATTCTAGCAACAATCACTACAATGGGATGACAAAACCAATTCAACATGGAGCATTGGAAAAAGACAAATTTTAATAGCAAATGCTGAAATTATTTAAACTTTTAATTGTTTTATAACCCTTCACGCAGAACTTTTCACTGCCAGTTCAAGAAAGACATTTGGGTCACTAACACACAAAAAAGAGAATGTCTCATATCAAGAATATTTAACATTGAAAAACATAAAGGAAAAAATTAATATTGGCAAAATTATGGAAAATAGAGCATAATATTTTTTTAAAAAATCCACATTACAACCAAAAACATTTGCAGTTTCTATCTTCTTTTTAATATACACTTTTCTCTTGTTGGAACTACTATAACCTCTTCGTTATATATATATATATATATATATATATTGTCATCCACAGACAGACTGTTTTGCTGTATCCCAGCTCATCAGTGTAGCTAGATGTGCGGTTGTTTCTAGCTCGGATTGAAACCTGGCTGAATGGCCCTCAGTCGGATATTCTACCTCTAAGCTGTTGGCGTATGACAGGGATGAAAGCGAATTTAAAACATTTATTTTCAGATAAACACACAGTTTAAAGAGAACTCGATTCATTTTACTGAAGAGTCTTGCATTATTAACAGTAATAATCACTGTTTACAAACTCACACTTACTCCCCAGAGCTCAATCGAAATAAATTTTTCAAGAGCATATATATATATATATATATATATATATATATATATATATAGTGATAATCGCTTTGAAAAACCATGGGTATATCGGCTTGTAATATAACAGGGAAAAAGAAGAACAAAAAAAGAAAGAACTAAGAACATGAAATTGAGGCGAAAACAATCGAAATAGCTATAAAGAACCCAATAATTTCTTAAATCTAAAATCGGAAATTCTTAGTAGGTGTAGACATAGCAAACGCTGGTTATTAGAATAGGTTTTGTTTTTTTTTTCCGTTGTTGGCTAAAGAACATAACCCCTTCTCTCCTGTTGTTGAGTTTTTACTATTTTTTTTTTTTTTTTGTCATGTGGTCATGATTGTTTTTGGTTAAGCTATATCTTCTGTTTTTATCTCTTTGGCCAGTTTTACCCCGACGATCCATTTAGGTGAAACCTAGGTAGGTTTACCTGGCTCTTTAGCTTTATATTATACTAGCAGTAGAGCCTGGCATTGCCCAGGGATGTAACAGTAGATCAAGTATCGACCATCATAAAGACTGAAAAATAAAATTGATAAAGATTATTGTTTAAGGTTGACGGACATGCATGTCTTAAATAGTTTTATTTTTGTTATTTTTTTTTTTTTTTTACGAATTGGTCAAACGCAAACTTAAACAAAAACACTGTTTTCAATTGTTATGAGTCTACCGATTGAATAGAATTTTATTATAAACAATTGCCTTGTAAATGGAATTTTTAAAGCATTCTGAATGTAAAAAAAAAAAAAAAAGTGTGCAAGACAATAAGAAACACTACCTGCCAAAAAAAAAAAAAAGTTTTGTTGAAATCGGTTGAAAATGTAGGAAATCCGATCCCATATATAAACAACACACAAACAACACACACACAAACAAACAACCTGGGTTTTATAATAAGTATAACTCGATATGAGTTGTCCCCCTTTCATTCTCATGATGCCTCTTAATTGTGTTTTCAAATTGATTTTGTTCCAAAAACAATTGTGTTTTTCCAATTTTTGGCGCTGTCAGAACCACCGCAAGGTAATTTTACATAGTCCTGTGAAGTTTTCTTGAAATTGGTTGAAAAATGTAAGAAATCTGATCCAATATACAAACGAAACAGACACACACACACACACAACCTGGGTTTTATAATAAGTATGAAATATATATATATATATATATATATATATATATATATATATATATATCCTATTACAGTAAACATTATTACATCATTATTTTTGGGATACACATGGTTGTGCAGATACCCTGTTTTTATTTTTGTTTTTCTACCAGTCTGGGCTTTCATGAGACTTAATAAAAATAATGTATTCTCTGGCTGTATTCAAACCTGCATCCTCCTTTGTAGGAGAAACCATCATCTGATCTATACGGCATGCTTTAAATCACTCAGCCATAGAGAATGTCACAACCTAGCAAGGTTGAATTAAACCATTGATTCCTTATATAGTGACTTACTAAGTGTTGCTTAGCACAAGGCTAGAAATATGGAGTACCCAATGAGGATTGAACTCACTATTTACTTGTAATTGATATGCTGAGACAAGCTTGCTAACACTTATACCATATCAAAGTGTCCAACTACTGCTCAAATAGTAATTTACTAAGCATAGCTTAGATCTGCACAAGGCTGCAAGTATGGAGCACACAGTGAGGATCAAAGTCACTATTCAGTCATAATTGATCTAGCAAGACACGTTTGCTAACCATTGCATCATGTTGGAGTGCCTGAAATGATGTATAATGATTTGCTAAGCATAACTTAAATGTGGCGCAAGGCCAAAAGTCTGGAGCACCCATGTGTATTGAACTCACTACTTGGTCGTAATTGAACTAGGGAGACACACTTGCTAACCACTGTGCCATGTTGAAGTTTTATAAAATATATATTTTTTATATATTATATTTAGAAGTCAGAATTTGCTTCTTTTTATGTATTCTCTCATTAAATATGATGGACAAAATTGAAACAAATTAAACGTAAATTTTCCTTGCATTGTTAGAAGTTCTCTTGTTGAGGCCTGAGTGCAGGGGAAAATGTTTACAGATGCTGAAGTAATTTTTGTGGTAATGAGGAATGAAAATATATTTTAGTTTGGTTTTTGTAATGTGTTTTGTGAAAGACATTTTTTGTATCAGTAATTTCATTCAGAGAGAAATTTTTTCACTTAGTTTCCAAACATACAAATATACATATGTGCATATGGCATGTTTCATAACATTGTATGTTTCTGTTTGCAGGTGATTGTGGGTTTTATTCTTGTGTTCCTCAAACTTGGTACCAGCGCCATTCTTGGTATAATTTTGGTTGTGATTCATGCCCTGCTGCACATTGTTGTTGCCAAAAAGTTATTCAAAATGCAAACTAATATCTCGGTAAGTAAATAGAACATTTACCAATATTTTGTTTTGCTTTCCAAACTTTTCCACAAGCTGCACACATTTTAAAAATATTAAAAAATAAAGGGACACTGTATCAATTTGCATAACTCTGTCAATACGTCTGGGTCTACAATAGCTTACCTATCAAGTATTTCTAAATGTGCCTCATATTAGACCAAAGATATGTTCTCTGTTCTTAGTAAGACATTATTGTCTGTTCTTAGTAAGACACATTCAAAATTTTATCTAAAAGTCATGGAAACAATATATATCAAGTCCCTACAGCCCTCCTTCTGCAAGCAGAAGGCTTGGCTTTTGGGTCTTAATGTAATCTGCCTTTAATATGCAACATTGGTTATGTATAAGAGGTTTTTAATTTGGGATATATTATTTTAATAACTGGGTTGTTAAATACGCACAACATATATATATATTTTACTTATTATATATCTTTTTCTTCTTTTTTTTTTTTCTCTCTCTTTTTCCCCCTTCACCTTTTTTATCTTGGTATATCTGTGTGTCTGTCTTGATTGATTCCATTTCTTAAAAATATTCGGTCTGAAGAGATGAATATAACAATATTAATGAAATAAATTATAACCAACATGGATTTTTAAGGTGTTTTATCATTATAAATTGCTCTGTAACTTACATTGAGCTCTCCTTGGGGCAATGTTAAACTACTGGACTCACCAGTAATTCACCATTGCCCAAGGAGACATATTTGTAGTGTTGAAACATAATTGCTATGGTGTAGCAATTTTTAGCATGATTTGTTTTAATATCCTAAAATAAATTATATATATATATATATATATATATATTGTAAATTTGGTTTTTAATCCCTTTAAGGTAAATAACTATTTAAATTTTTCGAAATTGTCATATTTCAATGTAAATGTACATGCTGAACTCAAAATAACTATTAAATCATAATAAAACCTACCATTTTAGAGTTATATTTTAAAAAAAATTCGGATTGATTGATTGAAATCATTCATTAAAGATTACTGGCTTTGTGTAATTAGATTCACGCGGTCAGATGTGGCACAAGGCCGAATTAAATGTAAATTTCCCTAGCCGAGACGAGACTTTATAAAAAACATAGCCTTAAAAGGGTATCCTCCTCAGATCACTTCCATCATGAAATCATAACTTTTTGGCCATTTACTGCTGTTACTCGTCTAAATTATTGTGCACTATCATAAAGCAATAACATGTGAATGATATTTTTTTTGATAAGTGTAGTTTTATTTATAACAACAATGTTGTGTTGTTTTATTTTTAACAGAAAACTCTTTCTTCTGTGTAGAAAAGCAGACAAATTAAAAAACAAAACAAATTAAATAATAAAATAAAACCTTATTTCGTTCCTAGCATTGTTTTATTGTGTAATTGTGTTTTTTTTTTTATTTTAATTTGTTTAGGTTAGGGTTCTTTTATTTTAATTATTTTAAAGCTTTACTATAAAACAAACAAGAGTGAAAGAAGACAAGTAAGATCAGTTAAAAGGTCGTTGTCATTGCTTTATGATAGTGCACAATAATTTAGACGAATAACAGCAGTAAAAGCAGTAAATAGGCCAAAATGTTATGATTGGACAATGGAACTGATCTTCAGTGAATCTGATTATATAAATATTTGATAATATATAGACGAATGATTATATTAAGTCCAAATTTTTTTTTTCAATAACTCCAAAATATGTAGGTTTTTCATAATTTAATTTTATTTCAGTTCAGCATGTAAATTTAAATGGAAATATATGATGATTTTGAAAATTTAAATAGTTTATTTATTTTTTTAAGATTAAAATCAAATATATATATATATATATATATATATATATATATATATATATATATAAATAGGATTAATGTGACTTATTTATCACTTATATGATTGATGTACCCTCAGCATCCTGAACTGTAAATTTTGTAGGCAACCTGTCTGTCTATATATATCAATGGTTATCAAAAATTTAAATAGGAATATTTTTTGATTTTTGCCTTTTATGTACATTTAACATTGGTGTAAATTTTTTCTTCATTTTCCAGTGTTTGCATATACATTGTTTATACATGAGGCAATGTGCCATCTCTTTTATGTCTGTTTGCTAATCATTTTTCAGTCTGTATTTAGTTGTGATCATTTTGCTCTTATTGATGTGTGTGCATATATATATATGGATATGTATGTACGTATATATGTTTATATAGGTGTATGTTGAATTCACATTTGTGAGGGTTTTTTTATGTATATGCGTGTGTTTGTATATGTGTCGGTATATATGTATGTTTGTGTGTTTAGTTTATATATGCATATGTATACATGCATATGTTTATGTTTGTATATGTATGTATGTATATGCATGTGTATGTATATATGTATGTATATGTGTATTTGTATATATATGCATGTATGTATATATATTTATATTTAAACCATTATTTTTTACATGTAATTTGTGTGGGTTGATATATTTCTACTTATATCTGTATGTATATATATACATATTGCAGATAGATTTTATAAGCTAAAGGAACAATTAGTTAGCTTATCTTCATACCCTGCCTGGTGGCAAATGCTGCTGAAATGATGGCGCCTGGGGTATGTTTCCGCCATAGCCATTTTAAACCAATATCACCCCCTGGTCATGCAGGAAATGAAGACAGGGTATTTTTTTAACATAACAACGTTGTATGTTAAAAAAAAAATTAATTGTGTATGCATATATATATATATATATATATATATATATATATATATATATATATATATATATAGACATATATTGTGTGTATATATATGTAACTGTACAAAATATCTGTTAGGTAGACTTATTTTTTCTTCACCTCCTAATGTATAATAAGATGTATATTGACTTATATGATAAAAATGTATATTTTTATAGATGTTTGTGTGTTTGGAATTTTTGTTTTTTATATATTAGATAATGTTATTTTTAAACGTATATATCTGTTTTACTGTCCTTTCTTTCCTATTCTTTGTTTCTCTGTTCTATTTGACCATTTTTATCTATGTATGTTTGCCCGTATAAGTTATATCTTAATAAGTGGCTAGCATTCGTTTAATAACACTTTCAGTCTTGAATATTTCTTGGTTGTTGTATCAGATTGTTTAGGTCAATGTATGTGGATGTGTGTACATGTATTTATTGGTGTCTATGTGTATAGAAAATGCATGCATATTTAAATGTGTATGTATGTATGTGTTTGTTTTGTTTTTTTTTTTATAAAAGGCCATGGAGATGTTTCCTGTCTCGTCACCTTTTTGTGTGTGTATATATCTAAATATGTCTGGGTGCTTATATATTATAATCTGAGTGTGTTCGTATCGTTTTACACGAGAGGTTATCACCCCACTCACACACTTGGAATTAAATTGTACACATTTTGTCAGGAAGACCAGCCGATATTAGCGTCTATTTTAACTTAATTTCAATGAAAAAATAAATTGAATAACATACATATTTTTTCTTTTCTCCTCAGTAATTCTATAATTTTAAACTTAATAGTGATTAAATTTTGATTTTTTAAAATTGGTTATTTTTTAATTTTAATTTTAAATTTTTTATCATATAATTTAATAATTATTGGTTAGAATAAATTCTTTTTAATATAACCCATATTTTAAAATCTGAATAGCTATTATAACATTACTTTTGTTGTCAAGTTTTTTGAATTTTCCTATACTTGTATTTTGATTGGTCATTCTAGCTTTTGTAACAACATTTTCCCCTTGTGAAGGATTGTTAATTAATTTGAAACTTTTAAAACCATTTATTCTACATTCAACATCATCACTTGATAAGACACTGGAGGTGTTGAAACAAAATGGCTATTTTTGTAGTGATTTTATAACATATTTATGTTATAATTTTTAAATAAATAATTATATATATATATATATATATATATATATATATATAAAATATAATATAAATATAAATAGTTATATTCCATTTGGAAAAACCTTATATATTTTATATATAAATATACAAATAATATATATATATAAAAAAAAATTTTCAGAACTAAGAACATGTACTTCTGTAAGGGAATAAAATTTAATAAAGTTCAGAGTCCAAAAAAAAAACTTCTTAGCATTAAAGTTTCGTAACTTTGAACTGAAAAAGTTTAAAATAAATGTAAAGCTTTATATTGTTGCATGTATTTTTTAGGTTCATAGTTCTTCCTATTTATATAATTCTTTAAAAATCCCTAAAGATGCATGACTTAAATTTTTTATTACCATCTCTGTTTTTAAAATGTTCAGTCATATTTTTCCTAGCTAAACCATAACATCCTTGTCTAGCCAACAATAAGAGCTGTGAAATACCAAAACAAAATGTTGTTGAATGTTATATATATATATATATATATATATATACTTTGAATTATGGAATTTTGTGTCCTCTGGTTTCGTTCCTAGCTGAACTTTCAACCATGTCTAGAAAATTCAAGATGTTCTTAAAAGCAATGATATATGTCAAAGTCTGTCTTTGGATGACTTTATTTCATCCTATATATATATATATATATATATATATATATATATATATATATATATA
Organism: Acanthosepion pharaonis; assembly: GCA_903632075.3. Lineage (NCBI taxonomy): Eukaryota > Metazoa > Mollusca > Cephalopoda > Sepiida > Sepiidae > Acanthosepion > Acanthosepion pharaonis. Next base: position 526,758 of record CAHIKZ030001679.1, on the reverse strand, counting down.
TATATATCTATATATATATATATGTCATATATTTCCTTAAAATTGTTCTTGATATAAAAAAGGATTAAATGATTAAAATTTAAATAGAAAAAATGTGTAGACATTTCAGCAGAAAAAAAGTTGTTTCAATTTTTAATGCAATATAAAATAATATGTTTACTGCATGTTTTTTTTAATGTTCCTAAAACCATGACAAGGAAGTGTTTTAAGGAAGTGTACAGAAAACTGCAACATTGGTGGCCAAATATTGGAAAAGTGAAAATGCATTCCAAAAAGATTGGCCAATGTTCCATGAGTTTATCATGCAATAAATGTCTGGAAACTAAAAGGTTTCCATTTTAAGCATTTTTTGTGATTGTAAAAGGGTGAAATAATTGTAAATCAGTGATTTCTGAATAAAACTATTGTTACAATTCTATATAAGTTTTTTCCTTCCTGAAGGCATTTATAACAACTTCCAGAGATTCTATCTATATTATCAGACATTTATATCAAACTATTTATCTCTATATCATTCATTGATCCTCTTTTGTGTGTGTGTGTGTGCAGATGTTTGTGTGAATGTCCTTTGTCACCAGGGAAGGTTTACTGATATAATTTTGAAATGAAGGTTGGTTATTAAAAATTTTTTTTAGGACAAGAACAAACATTTAAGATTGACTCCTGTTTAGTCATTTTGATCAAATCTTTTTTGGAATGATCCCAAAAGCATTTACATATACCCTCTTTTGAGAGCCAATACATTTATTGACATCCTTTTGTCTCCCCCAGGCATTTATCAACACTTTTGACCTCCCAGGCATTTATCAACCCTCCTTTGAGAGCTGATATATTTATTGACACGCTTTTGTCTCGCCCAGGCATTTATCAACACTTTTGACCTCCCAGGCATTTATCAACCCTCCTTTGAGAGCTAATACATTTATTGACACCCTTTTGTCTCCCCTTGCATTTATCAATATATATTTTTATTCCCCATATATATTTATCATATATATTTAATATATATATATTTAAGGAAACACCCTTTTTGTCTTTGAAAACATTTATTGAATATAAATTTTGACCTGCCATTTTTTACAAGTACCATCTTTTAACAGCCAATATCAATTTTGATTACAAAACTTTTGTTAATTTCTTACAAAATGGTTTAACTCTTTTATTTTTAAAAACAGATAACAACTTCATTTTTTGGACACCTGATGTAGAAAATCCAACCAATTTGGGGATGAGTTATATTAATAGAAGGCATGGGTGGGAGAATAGTGTAACTGTTGTCAATTGTCCTATTTTGTGTGTGGTGTTTTGGAGAATATAAGTGAACGACGAATGAAGAAGGTTAACCAGTTGATAAAAGGTATTAAACAGATCAAATTAAATGCTTGGGAAGATTGAATTCAAATTCCCTTAAAAAAATAACTGCTTGAAAATAAATGAAATAAAATTTATGAATATATATATATTTTCAAAACTTTCATTGGTAAGAAAAATGTTTTTTTTTTTTGATCAAGGCTAAAAAATGTCTTTTTTGATTAGAAACCAACAGCATAGCAAAATTTGTTTTTTCATTTGTGGACTTCGTGCATAATTGGATGTAAAAATATCACCATGGAAAAAAAATATAAAGTTTAATAAGATATCTCTCTGTTTGATTTACTGCAAATAAAACTAATAACATACTCAAGAATCCATTTCCTTGAGGCAACCAATTTAATCACAAAATGACCATTATCTTCGTTTATGCATGTTTCCTGATTTTACCGGTCGAAAAAATTTTTTACAGGAATACAGTTTTTTTTGCTTTTGAAAATAAAAATTTAATCTAATTTGAAATTTGTGTCGTTTTTTTAAAAACTTAAGAAATGAAAGGGGTTTTAAACATTTATTTTAACAGGAGATCATTAATATGTGGACATACCACATATCAATATATATTGTCATCAGAAGACAGACTGTTTTGCTGTATCACAGCTCAACTACTATGAAAGATCAACCAAGGTTGCCTCTAGCTATGGAATATAACCCATTGAATTTGTCCCAAAAAAGGACACTTTCCAATTGAAATAAATCAGCAGGAAATGTTTCTGAAGTTGAATTTTTATATGTATTTCTTTTTAGATAAACACCTTTGACTGAGAGAATTCAATTTCTTTTGCATTTTGTAGATTTTTGCATTATTAACCTAATAGTCTCTGTTTACTATAAATTTCCTCTTGTCAGCTGTCATTTCAAAAAAAATTTTAAGGAGCATATATATTGTATATATAAAATGACAGATTGAGATATCCAGAAAAGTCTGTAAGATGGACTTTTTTAAAAACAATTGGATGCTTATATATTTTTATTCAGTATCAACATTTCAGTCTGTTATGTCATCAGGTATGATAAAAATCTAAGTGATCATGTATCTTTTGATACATGACAGATGATGCAGATTTTTTTCCCTTTTCAGATGACTCAAAAATCAAAACTGAATAAGACCAAGAGATGTTATCAAAGGCTGTTTTATTCACCCGTCCACCTGCTTTTTAAAAATATCTTGGGGTGAGAGAAGAATGAGGAATGGATACCTTTTCCAAGTGTCAGTTCTTGAGATGTTCCATATGATAAACCATTGAACTGTTACCTGATTTGAGATCACATGACCAAAATACATTGCAATTATATTCTTTTTAAAGAAAAGAAAGTTATCCAAGGCTATAGAACCCATTCTGTTTTTCTTAATTACCCACATTTGAGGGAGAGAGAAAAAGAGGATTCATAAACTTTTCAAATTATTAGCATGATAATGAGATTATTGGTCTTAAGGTGCCCTGGAATTCAAACTCAAATTCTCCACTTCGTCAATTCAATCCACTATCCATTACTCCACCATGTGGTAAACCTTATGCCTCCAAGCATACTAAAAGTTAAACAAAACAAATTTTGTAAAAAAACATTATCAAAAATCCAAAAAATACATAATTTGTAGTAAAAATAAAATAAAAATGGACCTTTTATGTGCATTGCCAACAGGATGGTTTTTCCAAAAATACATTTTATATCTTTTTTTATAATTGAGTTCAAAATTTGTAATTAGTATTGTTTTATAAAAAATTTTTTAGTTCTGAAAGAGATTTTGATTTCCATCAGTATGGCTGATGCCCTAGAGGTTGAAGTGCCATTGCACAAAATCAACCAAACATTCTAATATGAAAGGAATGATAATTCATTCCATTGCTAGGTCATTTTAATATCCTTCAATTTGTGTTGTGAAAACAATTTTTATTCCAAAATCTATTTTGGATGATATCTAAAAACTACCACTTATCCATGTTTAAAATATTGAGTATAGTCTGGTAATCCTGCTATTTTACCTTGATATTCTTGAAAGATCCAATCTAAAATCAATAAATTTATTGGTCCTAAAATATGGCATTTTTATTTCAGTCAAATCTGCCTAAAAAAAATTCTTTTTCCTTTTTTTAAAAACCCATAAAGGAATTATTCAGATGAGCTCTTCAAACAATGTTAATCAATCCATTTTTTGAATTTAAAAAGCCATTACTAACTGGCATGAGATTTCTTGTTAATTTATGTGGAGCTTTTAAGTGTAACAAATCAAAAATGACTTTAACAGTTTATTTTCTCACAAAGATGTCCACTTTTTGGAACACCCTTCTGGCTCCATGCTTTCCAAGTAAAAAATTTAATCCATGTTGTTTTTAAATGCAATTTCAATGTTTTTCTATTGTCCTCCTGATTACTCCTTTCTCTTTCTGCTCAAAAAATGTTTCTGTTCCTAATTCCTCCACTTATTTTCCATTCCTTGCTTGGGGATGTTTATTGTTTTAAAAAACAATGAAAAAAAAAAAACAAAATAAAATCACTAAACATATGATGAAAGTGAATTTATACATTTTTATCTTCTTGAGAATTGACAAGAAAAATATTAAACATTATTTATTAAATTGTTTATTTACAAGAAGAATTTTAGATTTACAACATTCTAAAAACTAATACAATTAAAACTGATGTAATATTTATCATTTACCAATTTATAGAGAAATAAATATGAAAACATTTTTTATTCATAAATTTATAAACATTTACTAAATTATTAAACTATCTGAACCAACTATAAGGAAAGGGCACCTCGAGGTGATGTAATTTATAAAGTTTGTCTCGCTAGAACTATTAATGACTTGAGTAGTGAGTTCGATCCTCACTGAGTGCCCCCCTACTTTCGATCTTTATTTTTCTGAGCTAATATTGGAAAATCACTATAAGGAAATCCTTATTTACCATTTTATAAATTTCAAATCTATTGGTAATTAACCAATGTTTTGCCAACCATTCCAAGAAACAATAAACGGTGTAAATAAACAACCTAAAAATGTTTATTATTTTATGTATAAATTCATTTCCATGTGTTTAGGTTTTATTACAATTCTAACCATCACTTTTTAAAACAATAGACGTTGCCAAGGAGTGAATTTAGTTAAAATAAAGATGGTGTCATGTTAAAAAAAAACTTCCTGTTGACACTCCATTTTCTTTATAGGCATGAAGTTCCATGTTTGCCCTGAAGTCAAAATTAAATTTAAAAATTAATTTACAGCATTTGAAAGATTCATTAATTTTTCACAATATGAATAAAAATTTATTAATTAAAATGATGATTTATTAATTAAAAAATTAATGAAAAAAAAAAGCCTTATTATTAAAAAAAGTACCATATTTTATAGATTATGCAAAAACATTTGACAAGTTATCTCAGAAAAAACTGTTAGAATTTCCAGGTAGGTTTAATTTATTTAGCAAGGAAATTAGAAGAATACAAAATTTATACTGTAAGCAATAAATTCAGTAATATGCAAAAAAGAAAGAGGTGTGAGACATGTATGTGTCTTCTTGTCAGATTTAGTGAACGAACTGTGAAGGAATTTGAAGTCCTACCAGGATTCATTATTGGCGACCACAGATATCCAGATGACATAGTGTTAATAGCAGATATAGAAAAGAAACTACAGGAACTCCTACAGAAGGTCGTAAAGGAAAGAGAGAAGAAAGGACTAATCATCAACTGTAAGAAGACAGAACATGTAGTTGTCAGCAAAAGGGACAGACCAACATGTGAATTACAAATTGGAGATACAAAAATTTAGATATCAGGTGAACATTTTAACAGAGGATAGAAAATGTGACACACTGAAATATGAAGCTGCATTGGAATAGTGAAAGATGCTTTCCAAAAGCTAAGCAAAGTATTAAGATACAGGAAAATTTAATTGGAAACAAAGAAAAGAGTACCAAACAGTTATGTTATATTTGGTACTCTTATATGACAGTGAATGCTAGACCATCTCATCACAGATGGAAAAGAGACTTGAGGCAACAGATAAATGGGGTTCTACAGAAGGATGCTGAGAATACCATGGATTAAATACATGAGCAATGACAGAGTTTTAGAGAAAATGGAAGCAAAAATGACATAGACGTAACGTCAGAAAGAGAGAAATGAAAGTTTTAGGGCACGTAATGAGAAAAGGAGGCTTAATGAGCTTAACACTCACAAGGCATATTGAAGGCAAAAGAGGCAAAGATAATAAAAGCATAACCTACCTTACAATCTTGCATAAATGGTTGGCCGAAATGGTATTAGGAGATACAGGAAAAAGATAAACTTCACTGAGGGTTACAAAGAGAGCCATGACAGCCTTTGATCTATTAGAAAGATTCATTAAGTTATAAAAGTTGTTTATTTTACTGAGACCAGCAAAATAGCCTTGGTGTCAATTTTAACAGGAATTACAAAATAGCCTTGGTGTCTATTTTAACAGGAATTACAAAATAGCCTTGGCGTCTATTTTAACAGGAATTACAAAATAACCCTGATGTCTATTTTAACAGGAATTACAAAATAACCTTGGTGTCTATTTTAACAGGAATTACAAAATAACCTTGGTGTCTGTTTTAACAGGAATTACAAAATAGCCTTGGTGTCTATTTTAACAGGAATTACAAAATAGCCTTGGTGTCTATTTTAACAGGAATTACAAAATAACCTTGGTGTCTATTTTAACAAGAATTACAAAATAACCTTGGTGTCTATTTTAACAGGAATTACAAAATAGCCTAATAAGTCTATTTTAACAGGAATTACAAAATAACCTTGGTGTCTATTTTAACAGGAATTACAAAATTACCTTGGTGTCTATTTTAACAGGAATTACAAAATAGCCTTGGTGTCTACGTTATTGGGAATGGGAAAATAGTCTACTTGAATTAAAAAATAAAAATAAATTTGACCTATTAGAAAGATTCATTAAGTTTTAAAAGTTGGCTATTTTTACAACCTGAGGAATTATTATTAAAAAAAAACTTAGACTGAAAGGTTTTTGCATTTTTCAGAATTCCTTGTCACTGCCGCTCCTGTCATATCTACATCATTGGTGAGTTTACAATTTTAACAATTTACAATCTGTTTTTATTTTTCATTTATGTGAATTGTTCTTGAAAACAAACACATGCAGTTTAACTTTTTGAAATTTCTTAGAGAAATACAAAAATCTTCAGAGATATTCAAAATAAATAATTGGTAATCTTCTGTTTAGTACTCACCACTTGACAAAATTTTACAAGTATTTTTATTATCAGTAAATGTATAAGACAATTTGAAAAACTCTGAATTAACGTCTTTTGCTAATCAAAGAACATCAGCAGAAAAATGGATTTTATTTCCACCAAATCTACAATTGTTAGACCGAACGTAAATTTCATTAATCATATGAATACTAGATTGTTTTTTTTTTTTAATTTTCCATGCTTTATTTGAATTTGTATCCACATCTTTGCTATTTTGATCACTGCATTTTGGCCAATGCATTCTCCAGCCTTCTTCTATTGTCTGAATGTCTGAGATGAAGTCTTGTAATCATTTTATGACTTATTCAAACATCCTTGCCATTATTATTTTGATAACTTCATTTTGGCCAATTCTTCTTGTATTGTCTGAAGGTTTCAGAAGTCTTGTCATTATTTCATGAATTATTCAGACTAGTATATAAATATCTGCATAGATGCAGAATATATCGCACATGGCCTCTGTGTGTGGTGAACAAACACAAATGAGCCTGAGTGGGCGTCTGTGCAACAGGGACTAACTCGCTGATTTAGCAGTTGGCTTCTTGGAAAATGAGTAACCAGCCATATACCTGAGTAGGTAGAATATTATCTTTCTTTACCATGAGGCCAGGGTTCAAATCTCAACATGATAGATTTGTCAGGGAGGTGATTTCGCGATAATACCCGCCTAGGGAGCTGATCACACCATACAGCACTGTTAGGAAGTGCCTAAAAACCACACCCAAGCAATGTAATCAAAAATGGGTAGAAAAACTGTTTAGAAACCATTGATAGTTATGCTAGCACAAAGTCACAAGTCATCATGACCGAGGCTTTGTTTAATTTCTGATCATGCTAGATTATATACTCTTTCCAAGAAACTATGCCGTCTGCTCAGCATGGTTGCAGTATAAACCAGAAGGTTTAACGAAACACAAATGTAGCCAAGTTTTTGCAAAAGGGATTAGCCATCCTAGCAGATAGACATACTTGAATACAAGCGGCCATTATTATAACCTCTCTTTGTTAATTCACACGACCATTATGCCTTGCTAATACCTCATAAATAATGGACTATTCCACATTTTGATCATGTGGAAAGAGAGGAAAAGACATTATTTGGTTTCAGTGAGCAAATGAAAGAAAGAAAAGATAGAAGATGGAAGAGAGAGAGAATTGGATTAAGCTGATAAGAACAGATACTACATTTTGATCTCAGCTAAAAGGCCAAGAATTGATAGTAACTGTGATAAAAGTGCCAGTTTTTAAGTGCACATTATTAAACAACAGAAACTGAGTAAGACAATTGCTTAAAATCAAGTTAAATTAAATAAAATAACATCTAATGCTGAATTCTTAAAAATTATTGTTAAGAGAAATGTTTGTATGACAGAGATTTGACTAGAAAGAAAGAAGATAAAAATGTTTAAACTCTCCTGCCAATACCTCATAAGTAACAAACTATTCCATCTTGATCATATGGAAAGAAGAGAAAAGACACTACTTGGTTTCAGCAAGAAAATGAATGAAAGGAAAAAGAAAGAAGGGAAGATAGAAATAGTTAACAGCTGTTTCAGTGAAATGCAAAAATTTGTCAAGTTCAAATCTTTTTATTTGTATCCCCTTACTTCTTAAAATATAGACCAACATTAATATTTATGATTGCTATTGCAATTATTTACATTATTTGGACTATTGTCCTCATCATTGTCGCCATATTTATAACAACATTTCAGCCGTTGCATGCTCCGGCCGTCTTCAGGTGGTTGGAATGTCGAACTGAACCCTCAAAGACACATGGCACAGTGGATAAAGGCATTAGTTAGATCCAGTAACAGGACCCAAAGAGTGTGAGTTCAATACCCAGCTAAGGCAGTGGAGAACTTTCAGAGGGAAATTAACAGGAGATAACTGATAACTGACATCCATTAAACATGGCACATGGAACTAGAACAGTCTACCCCAGTGAGCGAAATAAAGGGTTCAGTTCGACATTCCAACCACCTAAAGAAGGCTGGAGTGTACAACGGCTGAAACATAATAAATATAGCCACAAAGATGAGGACAATAGTCCGAATGATGTAAACAATGTACATAATACCTCATCTCAGAAATATAGACAGATACTGAATGGCTGAAACGTTGTAATAAATATGGCGACAAAGATGAGGACAATAGTCCAAATAATGTAAATAGTGTACATAATACCTCATCTCAGAAATACAGAAAGTTACTGAAATGCCGAAATGTAATAAATATGGCAACAAAGATGAGGACAATAGTCCGAATAATATAAATAATGTACATAATACCTCATCTCAGAAATATAGACAGATACTGAAACGTTGTAATAAATATGGCAACGAAGATGAGCACAATAGTCCAAATAATGTAAATAGTGTACATAATACTTCATCTCAGAAATATAGACAGATGCTATTGCAATATTTTGTTAAAGTTATTAAATATTTGATGATGTGATAAGGGAATTTCTATAGATATTTTATTGTTGTAAAACTCAGCATGAGCTTACTTAATTATTAACTGAAGAATTAAGATTCATCAAAAAATGCAATTATTATTATTATTATTATAGGCATCTTAATGTATCTGTGTATGTGCATCTTTCTGTAAGTATGTCTTTATGTGTGTGTGTGTGTGTATGTGTATGTACTTCTGTCTGTCATTTTGTATGTATGTATTTTTATATCTTAATGTATATGTGTGTCTTTAGTGCATATGCATGTCTTTCTGAATTTGTGTGTCTTTATACGTGTATGTATGTGTGTCATTATGGACGTTTGTGTGTCTTTATGTGCAAATGACCAAAGCCTGGCTGCTGATCTCTCCACTGATTTAGCTCTAACAGCTCAATGCAGGGAAAAAAACTGACTTGTAACATTCAATACCGTCAAAAACAAGCTAGTACCTTTTCATCATTGTGTAGACTTCTATGCGTCTTCAGGCGATCATGACTCTCCCCAATTACCTGTCCTTTTAGCTCTTATTAAATTGTGTGTCTTTTCACTCTTTCTCCTCATCTCTATTCTGCCATCCATTTACACAAGCTCGGTTACCTTTGTTTCAACCTTACAATATCCTCAGGCGATTTTTATCAAATAACCTCTTGATGTTTTACTCTTTTTTAGAAAAACCACATGAACACGATAATATTTAAAAAAGAAAATAATTAAACAGACGCACAACGTGGACTGTAATAAAAAAAAAGAAGAAGAAGAAGAAGAGGAAGAAGAAGGAGGAGGAGGAGGGTATAATAAATGTATTGGTGGAGGGGTTAATTGAAATGTACTTTTTTATCTAGTCACATATATGCTTAAGAAAAATTTCCTAATATGCAAGCAAGGACTCAAGACTTCGGATTTCTGCTTCAAGAGGTTCTTCTTCTTCTTCTTCTTCTTCTTCTCCTCCTCCTCCCCCTCTTCTTCTTCTTCTTCTTCTTCTTCTATGTACTGTCCTTTCAGGACTTTGGCAATTGTAGCTCTCCACAATTTCTTTTCCTTTGGAGCTCTTAGTAAATTCTTTTAGAGATCTCTCCTAATCCCTGTTCTACTATCTATTTACATAAGTTTCTTCTTCTTCTACTCTTCTTCTTCATCTTCTACTTTTACTCTTCTTCTTCTTCTTCTTCTACTCTCCTTCTTTTAATCTTCTTTTTCTTCTTCTACTCTTCTTCTTCTTCTTCTTCTTCTTCTTCTTCTTCTTCTTCTTCTTCTTCTTCTTCTTCTTTCTTCTTCTTCTTCTTCTTCTTCTCTTTTCTTTCTTCTTCTTCTTCTTCTTCTTCTCTTTTCTTTCTTCTTCTTCTTATTCTCTTTTCTTTCTTCTTCTTCTTCTTCTTCTTCTTCTTCTTCTTCTCTTCTTCTTCTTCTTCTTCTCTTCTTCTTCTTCTTCTCTTCTTCTTCTTCTTCTACTCTTCTTCTTCTTCTTTTACTCTTCTTCTTCTCTTCTTCTTCTTCTTCTTCTTCTTCTTCTTCTTCTTCTTCTTCTTTCTTCTTCTTCTTCTTCTTCTCTTCTTCTTCTTCTTTTTCTTCTTTTTCTTCTTCTTCTTCTTCTTTTTCTTTTCTTCTTTTCTTTTCTTCTTCTTCTTCTTCTTTTTCTTCTTCTTCTTCTTCTTCTTCTTCTTCTTCTTCTTCTCTTCTCTTCTTCTTCTTTTTCTTCTTCTTTTTCTTAAGGATGAATCTTCTTCTTCTTCTTCTTCTTCTTCTTCTTCTTCTTCTTCTTCTTCTTCTTCTTCTTTTTCTTTTTCTTCTTCTTTTTCTTCTTCTTCTTCTTCTTCTTTTCTTCTTTTTCTTCTTTTTTTCTTCTTCTTCTTTTTCTTCTTCTTCTTCTTCTTTCTTTTCTTTCTTTCCTTCTTCTTCTTCTTCTTCTTCTTCTTCTTCTTCTTCTTCTACTCTTTCTTCTTTTCTACTTTTTCTTCTATATTCTTCTTCTAAAAATCTTTCTTCTCTTCTTCTTCTTTTTCTTCTTCCCCTCCTTTTTTTTTTCTTCTTCTTTTTTTTTCTTCTTTATTCTTCTCCTTCTTTTCTTCTTTTTTTTCTTCTTCTTCTTCTTTTTCTTCTTCTTCTTTCTTCTTCTTTCTTCTCTTTTCTTTTCAACTCTCTTCTTCTTTCTTCTTTCTTCTTCTTCTTCTTCTTCTTCTTCTGCTTATGTCCCTTCAGGGCATTTTCAATTTTTCTTTCCATTCATTTCCTTTCCTTTGTTTTTCTTAACAAATTCTGTCTTTTAGGAATCTCTGCTAATCCTCATTCTGACAACCATTTACACAAGCTTCTGTTCTTCCTCACTTGCCTATCTCTTCATGGCCCTCCACAATTTCATCATTACAGAGATGACCCTGACGATTGTATTTTCTATGAGACTCCTTACTTTGAACGTCTATTGGAACTCAAACTCACTCCACACGTCCAAATAACTCCTAGAAAATTCCATCACTAAAAAACAGGAAAAATATTTTCATTCCTTGTATTATTTCCAGAAAGTACCTGAAATTTAAAGACTATTCTTTTTTATCATTACAAGAGTCAGATTAAACAAAAAAATAGTCTACTGCTGACATGTCTGTACTGGAGCTGCACGATCCTCACTTTTCAGCCTTGGAAATCATTAACAAGGATATAGTCTCCACTCTGCATTCTTTTTTACACAGATGTTGTAAGCTTATCATGACTCTTTCGATATTTCCATGGCAAGTGTTCAGATGGTCTCTACTCTTTAGTTCCAACCATTACAGCTAGGAATCACGATTCTACATCCATGGAGTCGAATCATCCATATTTCTTTCATATTCCAGGCTTATGGCCATATCACATTGAAACACCAAAAGTTAAGCAATGTCAAACCTGGTCGATACCTAGATGGGTAATCACTTTGAAATACAAGGTGCTGTGAACTTGGATGTGCAGGTGTTGTAATAAATAATGACTCTGAATTGGAAATCAGAGAGCCAAGTTCCAATTCCAGTCGGGTATTGGTGCATAAGGGAATATACACTTATGCACCAATACCCTTGGGAAAGTTATGAATCCACCTCTTCTTCCCCCAGCTATGGATTAATTAGCAAAACTTGTAGGACTAAACTCTTATTATCTTCAAAAAGAGAAAGAGATTCTTAGAATCTAAAAATATTTCCTGTCTTTAGATAATGTTGATAAGCCATAGAAAATGAATCAACCAATCAATGAAATACTGAGGGATGTTTTTTGATTTATTTACATTCTCTGGAATGTAAATGTATAGATACTACCGTGGCTGCAAAATGAGGGATCAGTTTATATAGCGATTGTAATCTAGAATTGATCCCCCACTTTATATCCACTTATAATTTCTTGGTTGTTGATAAGCTGAAGAAAAGGAATCAACCAATGAAATACTGATTAGCTACACAGGCATGTCTTTTAGATTTATTTACATTCTCTGGAATATAAATATATAGAAACTACCGTGGACACAAAGTGAGAGATCAATTTGTATATAGATTCTAACGTAGAATTGATCCCTCACTTTATATCTACTTATAATTTCTTGGTTGTTGATAAGCTGTAGAAAATGAATCAACCAATGAAATACTGATTAGCTACAAAGGCATGTCTTAGATTTCTTTACATTCTCTGGAATATGAACATATAGAAACTACGTAACCACAAAGTGAGGGATCAGTTTATATATAGATTATAACGTAGAATTGATCCCCCACTTTATATCCATTTATAATTTCTTGGTTATTGATAAGCTGTGGAAAATGAATCAACCAATCAATGAAAAACTGATTAGCTACACAGGCACTGGAATATAAATGGATATAAAATACAGGGTCTACAAAATGAGGGATCAGTTTATATATTGATCCCCTACTTTATATCCATGTTATAATTTTTTGTTTATCAAATTCTTATTAGGCATGAATTCATCTCTTCTCCACCCAGCTATTGGTTAATTAGTAAAAAAGAAATTCTTACAGTCTAAAAATATTTTCTGGCTTTAAATAACCATTAAAAGGGTAGATAAATCATAAAAAATGAATCCATCAAACCAAGAACTGTTACTTTGTAGGACAGTCTCCTGAGAGAATGCTTCCTCTAAGTCTCTGTTCAACAGTAATCTACTTTCAACAGCCTCTTTCAGTAATACTCTAGCTTTAGCGGCTCTTGGGCCTTAGATTAGATGGACTTTGTAAAAAGAATTAATATGTGCCTCTTTATGAGTTTGCATGTATCTATATATAAATGTGTGTGTCTGTCAAACTGATTTTTTTTATTCTGTGATCCTTATTTTTGTTTGTATCTTGCTCATTTTTCAGACCCTCTTCTATTCACACCTGGTGGAATCCACATCCCTGAGTCCGGGCAAGGTGTTCTCTGTGGCTGCCATCTTCCAAGTGATGTGTTATCCGTTTTACTTTCTCTGTGTCATCTACACGTCATGCTTGAGTGCCAAAAACAGCAGTAAACAGCTGACGTCTTTTCTTCAATCCACCCAGATCTGCCAACACCCGAGTGCCTACTTTACCAAATGTCCACAGATGTCCAACTCTCCAACAGAGGTAAGACGCACAAGCCTAAAGATGCAGACACACACAGACATGCACAATTTCATACAGACACACAACTGCACAAATATATTCACCCCCTCTCACAAACATATACACCCCCACATACAGAAACCTACACACAAACCTAAAGATGCACACTCACACATGCACAATCATATACAGACACACAACCACACAAAAATATACACTCTCCTGCTCGCACAAACATATACACCCCCACACAGAAACATATACACACAAACCTAAACATGCATACTCACACATGCGCAGTCACATAGACACAAACACACAAACCTAAATATGCACGCTCGCACTGACACATACATGCACACATGCAACCATACAAATATATGCACACTCCCCCCAACTCGCAAGCATGCATACATACACAAGCCTGAACATGAGCACTCAAACATGCACAAATATACACACACTCTCACTCACACACAAACATATATACTCCTCTCATGTACACAAACATACATACACAAGCCTAAGCATACATACTTAGACATGCACAATCACATACACACACAACCACACAAATATACTCACTCTCCCTCACACACAGACATATACACACACAAAAACGTGTGCACATGCACACACATACACAAACATGTGCACACACACACACACACACACACACACATGTGATAAAACAGTATAGGTATATAAGTAGATTTATAGCAGAATATACACTGATGTGCCAAAAATCAGGGAACAGGTGCTTTTAGTAGCAGGTGGCATCTTCCCTTGCCTAACAAAGTGCAACAACAACTTAGCATTGATCCCCAAAACAGTCAAAAGACTACGGGAAAAATTTTCTGCCATACTGTCTCAATAGGACCGAGATCAAAGTATTGTAAACTCTAATGGTAATGTTAATATTAGAGATTTCCTTATAAGGAAAGATTTGGCATTCATTGACTGAGCAGCCAGTACTGCTTTCAGTTGAAATTTATAAAATCTTTCTCTTAACACAATTTTTCAGGAAAATACGTTTCTCAAGTCCAGTAGCTGTTATTGCTTTTTCCGGTACTGATGGGAGGTTTCCTTCATAACCTTTTATTTGAAGTAGTGTGGAATGTCCACATCATTACATCATTAGTCTCTCTATGTGTGTTGTAGAGTAGTTTTTTCAAAAACAAAAAACTAATTAAGACATGCGTGTCCATCAACCTTAAACAATAGTCTTTGTCAATTTTATTTTTCAGTCTTTATGATGGTCGATACTTGATCTATCTTTTACTGTTACATCCCCGGGCAATGCCGGGCTCTACTGCTAGTATTAAATAAAAATACTAAACAAAAACTCAACTAACAAGGAATTAAATTACTATTCTCACATGACACATGAAAATATACTTATGTTTTGAAGGTAATTTGTTTTAAGGACAATTTGCTATTATTTGATTTCTAAAATGTTTCTTTTTATGAACAAACTATGAGCTGTTCCAAAAGTCATGAAGGAGTAAACAAAATTCATATTTAGAAGTCTTAATGATTAACTAAAAAGATGTTAAATAAAAGTTATGGGTGGACTAGTGGTTAATAGAATGGAGAGTAGAATCAGGAAACCAAGTTCAAACTCTGGCAGAGTCAATTAAAATTAATTTTATTGTGATGATTAATAATAATGGCTGGCCACTTGTATCTGAAAATGCTTGTCTACAAGGGCGGCTAGCCAATACCTGTTGCAGACGCCTGCTCAGGCACATTTGTGTTTGTTCAACACCCACAGAGCCCGCTTGTGGTTTGTACTGCAACTATGCTGAGCAAACTACAGTTTCTGGAGAGAGTGTGAACAAGGTCAGCACGCTCAAATCCTCGGTCACAATGACTTGTGACTTTGTGCTAGCACAACTATCGATGGCTCCCAAAGAGATATGTCTACCCAATTTCATTCACAAGGCTTGGGTCAACCTGTGTTTTGGTTTTTCAGACATTTTCCAAAAGTGCCACACATTGGAATCGCCTCCTCCAGATCGATAACATCAAAAAGTCATCTACCGAAAAATCGACCATGGTGAGATTCAAACATGGATCTCATGGTCAGAAATCAAACATTCTAGACACACGGCCCCCATGACGATTAGTGAAAAATTGTATTACAGGGGATCCTCGACTTTCAACAGAGTTCCGCTCCTACAATAAACTCTAATGGGATTATGTGTGTAAGCTGGACATACTCACGATTGTCTGTGAATGCAACACTTGCCTATTCTAATGTAATCAGAAAGTTATAATCTAGAACAGTGTTTCCCAATGTGGGTGCTAGTGTCCCCTTGTGGGCTTTGTTTTGTTGAAAAGGGGCACTGGGAGTTTTTATTACATTTGGGGGGCAATGAACATACTCAAGGGGGCATGGGCATTTATCCATTTTTTTTTTTTTTCAAATTTTCAAAAATTATTCAATATTGGTTCGAAAAGGAAATTACTGAGAGTTATCTAAAGCTGTAAGAAGCTATCAAACTTTTCTTCATTGCTTTTCCAACTTGTTATATGATTGAATATGGTCTCAGCAAAGTTACACACCTTCTTACTAAATAAAGAAATAGCCTGCAAATTACAAAACAAAGTGATTTACAATTACTTCCAAGAAGAATAGAACCTAGAATAAGAGCCTTAACCAGTTAGCACCAAAGTCAACCATCGTACTGAAAACATTGAGATAAGCTATCAAATAAAAGGTAAAAGTTTTTTTTAGCATTTTAATCAGCATATCTAATAGAAATGAAAACAATATTAAAATTATTTTTGTATTTAATACCTAAGTGTTATCTTTCTATGAAAGATGAATTCAGTATAATATTCGAAATTTAATTTGACAGGTGGGGGGGGGCGCTGATTATATATTTATGCCTAAAAATCTTTGCTGGTTTAAAAAAGATTGGAAAACACTGATTACAAGGTGACAACATATTGCTTTCACCTTTAATGAAAGGGATATTTTTTAAATTAAAATTATAGTCAGAATCATTGTAGTGACTAATTAATACATTGAGCATGTTGTTTTGTTAAAATTTTTTTTTTTAAATTTTGTTTTGTATTAATATAATAATATTATATTTAATTAAATTCTGGTATATAAAAATTTATATATCATTTTCTCACATAGATGTGCGCAAAGTGCAGTTGAAGATGTTCAGAGACTTACATTTAAGATGCGTTTTTTGTTGGCTTGTTATGTGTGTAGGCAAGTAAGCTTTAGGCTTCTGTATATTGTTTGTTATTGTGTTCCATGCAACACTAGGTCTGTTGGCGACCATAATGCCCTCTGTCAAAGGGGAAACATGACACATACTATTCCAAAGGCATGTCTAAAACGGAAAAAGAGAGTGAGACATTGCACTCTTTTCTTCTATACTGCTTTTAGCATCACTTTGTGACAATCATTAGCAGAAGTTCTTTGGCAGACAAGTGGGGTACTCACGCAACTTCACATTAGTTGGCTAGCACCCTGATCCTATAAAAACTTTCTGGCTACTTTAACCCAGTAGCATCACTTAGTGCGGTTGCAGCCCCTATGATCAATGACAAGTCTACAGAAATATGAAATGCAACTGCTTCATGACTTTCAGGAAATTCTTGTGTTACACATTTGTGTTAGTTACATGTCTGTTACATGCTTGTTACAGTGTTTTTTTTTTTGTTTGTTTTTTTTTTTAGTTGTGACTTTGTTTTGTCTTTATAATGCTTTTCAATTTTCAGTCTCAACCCTTTTATGGGAGTTTCAACTCTCTTCTGGAAACTATCCAGTCTTTTTTGTCCTGCATGTTTTGTAAGGTGAGACCCAGGGACACAACACATGACCACGCAAAAAACACGCTTTCTTTGGCCACATTTTCAGCTTTTTTTTTTTTTTTAAATGTTTGTGTTGATGTGTCTAAGCGCCAATTTTCTCATTGCCTTATTTTTCTTCCTTATGACTGCCTTTTATTAAATTTCACTCTTGGAACAGTGATAAAATAAACAAGGGTTTCTAGTCCTTTTATAAAAAATTTAATTCGTAGGGGTTGCATAGGAAAAGAGAGCACATGACCTTTCTTGTCCCAAAAGTTGAACGAGGCGCAAACAAATAAAACTCAACCATTATGGGAAATTTAAAAGAACAAACATTTATTACAGGATATAAAAAATAAATACGATATTTACAAACAAGAGCCTGCACAAAAATTACCCTTTTGTGCGCCCTAAATGCTGGATACCAAATCAAATATACATGACAAAAGGATCACAAATTTTGAAAAGCTAAAACAAACATTTTTTAAAAAGCAAACTTAGAGAAGCAGAAAATACAAAAGATGTGTCCACCTAGTTTGCAATATGGAACACGAATGTCACAGCACAAGAAAGAGCTTAGATCAATGATTCTCAACATGGAGCACAAGCCCCACCAGTGGGGCCTGGTAATATTTTGGTGGGGCATGTATAGGATGTGCACCCTTCAGCTTACTATACCTACAGAATAAATAGGCAACTCAAAAATGAGTTATTAATAGTAAATTGTTTTCTAGTGAGTCTGAGTGAGAGTGTTAATGTATGTTAATACACACAATGTGTATACAATATACATACATAAAAATAATTTGTGTGTATGTACGTACATGTGTAATTGACATACAGGGTATTTCCCTTCTCCCCACACTTGCATGTCTTGGTCGTGATGCATGTCACTGGAAGAGCCCATGTTTTGTCAGCCAATCAGCACGTAAGGAGAGGGCGTGATGCATGTCACTGGAAGAACCCATGTTTTGTCAGCCAATCAGCACGTAAGGAGAGGGTGTGATGCATGTCACTGGAAGAGCCCATGTTTTGTCAGCCAATCAGCGCGTAAGGAGAGGGCGTGATGCATGTCACTGGAAGAGCCCGTGTTTTGTCAGCCAATCAGCGCGTAAGGAGAGGGTGTGATGCATGTTTTGTCAGCCAATCAGCGTGTGTGGACATTCAGTTTGCTTCTCAAAGTGTTTTCACTTGGCCATTTGTCCAACATAATTTCGTGTTGTTCTGAAATATTTCATAGCAATATGTGACTTATGGGACTAAGTGATATGTTACTATTTGGCAAAGCAAAGAAAAGAAACATTATTATTTATTTCTTTATATATCAACTTTAACAAGTGTGAAAATTAGCAATATCTTGAGTATATATATATATATATATGAAAATTTCTCAGAGTTAAACTGTAGAAAAGACAATATTTATAAATATAAATTACAATAGGAAAACTGTAGTAAAAAACGAAATGAATTTAATTAAAGAAAGTAACTAATAATAACCAAAAACAGAATGTTCTTAATTCAATTCATTTCGTTTTTTGCTTTGAGAAAGTCCACAATGGATGAAACACGTCAACAATAACTACAGTTGTCCTATTGTCATTTATATCTATAAATATATATATATATCATTGATTCCCAATGTGGTGTGCATGCCTCACCAGTGGGGCCTGGTAATATTTTGGTGGGGTATGCATAGGATGTGCAGCCTTTGGCTTACTATACCAACAGAATAAGGGGCAATTTGAAAATGAGTGAATTGTTTTCTAGTGAGTCTGAGTGAGAGTGTTAATGTTAATTCATGTTAATACATACGATGCATATATAGTATGCATACATAAAAATATTTTGCGTGTCCTTTTTGTGTAGAATTTTGAATATGTAAGAATTAGATATTACAGGGAGGGCACCAGAATCTTAGAAATACCAAAGAGGTTGCATGGCCCCAAATCAGTTGGCAACCACTGGCTTAGATAGATTTGAAATGGTTGATGTCATGGGGACTTTCTATATTTTTCAGTAGCCTAAATAGATTTTCTTCCTGTGCTTTGTATCTGCCCTCCAGTTGAGATTTTTGCTGTCCACTCATCTCAGAGGTTCCTTCTCTTTTGAGTGATTTATGACTCCCTTCTGCTTTGCCACTTCCCTTCTGTATTGAGTTTCTTCTAGTCTTATCAGCAAGTCACTCTCCTTTTATAAGAAAATGAGAGGCTACCAAGGACCTTAACTTCAAAATTTACGAGGACATGAGACCACATCTCGGATTAGTCAGTAAATACGATAAACTATATCTTTTTTCAAATTCAAAAAATGAATCAGCAACAATTCACATAGAGTAAAAATAATTTTGTCAGTTTTTAACCGTTAATTCTAAAAATAGAAATTTTCCAAAAACAATAACAATTTTTTTAAAATATATTTCTCTCAAAAGTACGTGTAAAATGCAGACCTAGACATTGTCCTGGGTATGATGATAAACTACATCTGACATCAAGGCCTTTCATCAGAAGGTTTTGAGGAGCATGGAACCACTTCTTAATTGCTGGGGTTTCCTAGGTCCACCCTGACCTAGGGTGTCAGGGTCTAAGCTATGGGTAAATAGTTACCCCCACTAAAAAAAAGTGGTCAAAACACTATTAATACTTTTTGTAAAATTTTTTATCAGCTATACATTTTTGAAAAAAAAAAAAATATTACCAGCAATACATTTTTTGAAAAAAAAAAAAAATTACTACCAATACATTTTGGAAAACAATATTGTCGGCATTAAGTAACCCACTGAGGTTGATATGCCGTAAACCAAACCAAACCAAACCAAACCTAGATGCATGTTGCAAAAAAAAAAAATGACCTTGAAGAAGCTAAAAGTAAAAAGATTCAAAATAGAAAAGATTCCAGCACCCACCATATTCTCTTGACACCAGAAACTATTGCAATGATCTAAATTAATACTTGGAGTTCTGAATCAGAGAGGAACATACTGTAAAAATGGCCATGTAAACTTTTTTGGCCACCTCAAATAAACCAAGGTAGAAGCAATGTTTTAAAACAGAAAAATGTTTAGAATGAAAATTTATTTTATAATGTTCATTTCAAGAAAATAAAAATATTAAAAAGTCCATCTAAAATATTACCAAAGTCCAGTAGGACTTTGGTAATATTTTAGATGCTCTCCCATGGCTTGAATAATTGCTTCAGTGAACCTGGAAAAGGATGCATGCAAATCCTCCTCCATGTTCATAAGTGTACCTGGGAAAGGATGCATGCAAATCCTCCTCCATGTTCACAAGTGTACCTGTAAGAGGATGCATGCAAATCCTCCTCCATGTTTATAAGTGTTCCTGGAAAAGGATGCATGCAAATCCTCCTCCATGTTCACAAGTGTACCTGTAAAATGATGCATGCAAATCCTTCTCCATGTTTATAAGTGTTCCTAGAAAAGGATGCATGCAAATCCTCCTCCATGTTCACAAGTGTACCTGGAAAAGGATGCATGCAAATCCTCCTCCATGTTTATAAGTGTTTCTGGAAAAGGATGCATGCAAATCCTCCTCCATGTTCACAAGTGTACCTGGGAAAGGATGCATGCAAATCCTCCTCCTTGTTCACAAAAATGAGATGTCATTCTCAGGTGGTGGTTCTTTTTTTGCTCATATAATATGGTCTTGTGCAAGATAAAGGTGAAATTTATAATATGGGTACCTTTTATTAATCATTTAACCCCAAGCAAAACAATAAAGCCACTAAGATGCAGATGGTTAACTGTGTGTTAGAGAATATGATAAAAAAAACTACTATTAAGGGGAGAGAAGAATAAAAGAACAAGAATTAAGAAGATGGTAAATCATGATTGACATTGCATTTAAATTTCTGAAGATCAAAGTTGACTTGGAAGCAAGAAGGCAGAAGAGAGTTCCAGAAGTGAGATTTGGAAAAGAAAAAACCGTGAGCATAGAACATACAGTTACGTCTCTCCACTTCAACTACAATGATAAGACCTTGTCTCTAATTTATTACTGCAATTAAAATGCACTTAAATTCATAAAGTCTAGATAGCATAGATGAAAGTTGATCAGAACAATTACCATGAAAGTATTTATAGAAAACGCGCAGGGAAGCTATGTTACAATGGTGCGCAAGTGACTGAAGCTGAGATGCCAGATTAGGACCAATGACATTGCAGATTCTTCTTTGTATTTTATCAAGAATCTCTAAATATATAGCAGGAGCAGTAGACCAGATGTGGCAGCAATATTCAAAGCATGGACGAATGGTAGACTTATAAATATGTAAAATAAATTATATTGAGAAAAATTGTCTAGCTTGACACAGTGAACCAAATTTACTAGCTGTAGACTTAACAATAGATTCAGTATGCACTTTCCACTTTTTATCAGCAGAAAATGTTAGTCCGAGAAGTTACAATAAATTTATGTCTGTCTCTCTATCTAGATGTTAATAATGTCTAAAAAAATAAGACTAAATTTTTCATAGGTAAATAATTACTTATTCCCTGATCGTTACTTATTTTTTTACTTCCTTCTCATTTTACCTTATTTTTACTGTATTTATTTTTTTCAAAATTTTTTTGACATTATTCTCTTTTTGCCTTATGTTTTTACTTTATTCATTTCATACCTTATTTTCTTTGCCTTGTTTTTTACCTTATTCTCTTCTTTGCCTTATTTTTAACATTCACTTTTTACTTTATTTTCTGCCTTATTCACTTTTGCATATTTTTTACCTTATTCACTTTTATTTTCTACCTTAATTTTTGCCTTATTCATTTTTACCTTATTTTTTACCTTATTCACTTTTTTACCTTAATTTTTGCCTTATCCACTTTTTACTTTATTTTTTTACATTATTCACTTTTTACCTTATTCACTTTTCACTTTATTTTTTACTTTATTCAATTTGCCTTTTTTTTTACCTTATTTACTTTTTAACTTATTTTTACATTATTCACTTTTTACCTTATTCACTTTTTACCTTAATTTTTGCCTTATTCACTTTTTACCTTAATTTTTGCCTTATTTAATTTTTACTTTATTTTTTTACTTTCTTCACTTTGGCCTTATTTTTCTACCTTAATCACTTTTTATCTTATTCAGGTTTTACCTTACTTTTTTACGTTATTCTCATTTTGCCTTATTTTTTGTACCTTATTCACTTTTTGCCTTAATTTTTTACGTTATTCATTTTTCACTGTATTTAATTTGTTGCCATATTTAATTACTATTATTATGAGGTGATTTCAGTATCTTTGTATGTTCAAGTTTGTTACCATAACACAACAAAAAATGGCACAAGTTTTTCTAGGGCAATACCATTAAAATGTTCTAACATGAATAATAAAGCAATTTTCAGTCCAATCAGATCACTATAATGTTTAATTAACTGTGGAGTGACAAAAATATGTCTATCCAAGGTAGATAACTCCAAGTTTGTTAACTGTTAATTACAAAGTTGAGTACTTGTCATGAGAAAGAAAACGGAATGAGTAAGTAAAGATTTTTTATATTTCGACTAAAGTCCTCATCTTTGTTGTTATTATCACAACATTTTGGCCACCATGCCACCTGACCTTTTTCATTTATTTATTTACAAGAGTAAAATGTTGTCATCCCTCTGTCAATGTCTAGGGATGTCTTCTTATTTGTTTTAGTTATTGTTTGCACTATTTTCTATAAGTCTGAATTTATATGATTTACATTTGTTAATTATTTCACCCCAAGCAAGGTGATAATACCACTAGGACACAAAGGGTTACAAGGAGTAGAAGAGAATGAGAAGACTTTAGTGAGGAGAAAGGACAATAAAAGGTTTCAGGAAGACAGAAGATGGCGATAATGCCACTAAGACACAAGGGGTTACTGGGAGTGTAAGAGAATGAGAAGAATTTAGTGAGGAGAAAGGACAATAAAAGAACAGGTTTCAGGAAGATAGAAGATTGTGATGATATCACTAAGATGCAAGGGGTTACTGGGAGTGAAAGAGAATGAGAAGACTTTAGTGAGGAGAAAGGACAATAAAAGAACAGATTTCAGGAAGACAGAAGATGGTGATAATGCCACTAAGACATAAGGTGTTACTGGGAGTGAAAGAGAATGAGAAGAATTTAATGAGGAGAAAGGACAATAAAAGAAGAGGTTTCAAGAAGAAATAGGATAGTGATTAGTGTTTAAAAAGTGAATAAGGCTATAAATTTTTGAAGACTGTAGGTGTCAGGAAAACAAGAAATCAGAATGGAGTTCCACAAGCAAAGAAAAGAAACTATTAGAATAAAACATATGGTTGCATCTAGCTCGTTCAATAGAAAAACATGGAGGCTCGTTGCCAATCTAGTAGTATGCTTAAATTCATACAGTTGAGGCACAAATAAAGAAAGCTCATCAGAACAATTAACATGAAAATATTTCTTGACAAGATTGAGGGAAGCCATGTCACATTGGTGTGAAAGTGACTGAAGGTAAGACCTAAAATCAGGATCAATTACAGTAAAAACCTTTTACTATATATTTTGTTATGTGTTGATAATTGTAATAAACAAAAAAAAGGATTTACCAGAACACAGAGCTAAATCACAAACAAATATTTAATTTACTAAAACACAACATAAAATATATGCAAGATATACAATTGTGACTTACAAAAACAGAAATCACAGAGTTTACGTGCGAAGTGTTACAAGGGAGAAGGAAGGAGAGTCAAGTCTTGTTACGAGGGAGGAGGAAGGGGAGTCAAGTCTTGTTACGATGGAGAAGGAAGGGGTGTCAAGTCTTGTTACGAGGGAGGAGGAAGGGGAGTCAAGTCTTGTTACGATGGAGAAGGAAGGGGTGTCAAGTCTTGTTACGATGGAGAAGGAAGGGGTGTCAAGTCTTGTTACGAGGGAGGAGGAAGGGGAGTCAAGTCTTGTTACGATGGAGAAGGAAGGGGTGTCAAGTCTTGTTACGAGGGAGGAGGAAGGGGAGTCAAGTCTTGTTATGATGGAGAAGGACGGGGTGTCAAGTCTTGTTACACATACAATCCTGTTTCACTGTATCACATCTCATCAATGTGGCTAGACATCCAATTGCTTCAAGCCGGGATCAAAACTTGACTAATTTGGCATCAGTCAGAGACTCTACCCCTAAGCTATCGGCACACAGCAGAGAAAGGGAATCTTTTAGCATATTATATATGTGATGTATATAAATGCCAAATCAGCAGCCAGAGTGCTCAAGTCATGTGAAGAGCGATGCATTATAAGCAGGAGCAGCTAATGTTTTGAAAATTACCTTTCCCTATAGTGCTCAATCGGCAAATGAGAGCAAGTCATCCACATACAAGCCTGTTTTGCTGTATCACATCTCATCAATGCAATTTCTATCTATCGATCATGGAAAATTTACTAAGGGCAGCTATAAACCTGGCCAAAAATTATTGTACCATCAGTGATTAGGAAATTAGCATCATTAAAGAAGCCCAAAAACCCATCTTATTACATTGTGGTTCCATGTGGACCAAAAAAAAAAGACAACCTGAACTTTTCTGTAGTGATGGTGGGGGTGCATTTGATTCTGCAGAAGCTGGTGAATTGGTTTGCATACCACTACTTTGGTGACTCAGATATACATTTGATAGCAACAGTACTGGTCTGTATAAAGATGACGGGATTATCCTCCTTTGTAATACCAACCCATAACAAACAAACCAGCTTAGGAAAAAATTGATCAAATTCTTCATGGATCATGGATTAAGTATTACTACTAACATCGACACTAAGGTGATCAACTTCCTGGATATTACTTTTGACTTATCCAAGGGAATATACAAACTTTTCACTAAGGAACTCTATAATCATAGTCACAAAGAATCTAACTATCACCTGGAAATTTTAAATAATTTACACAAATCAGTACAATCTAGACTTTTAACTAACTCAAGCAATAAAGATATTTTGATAAATACAAGAGCAAATATTTAGATGCTTTAGAAAAAAAGCAAATGTGTTGTTAAACTAGGATACTTAGACAAAACAGACACCAACAGGCATAAACAGAAAATGCAACATAATTTGGTTTAGCTCACCATTTAACCAAAATGTCAAATCCAAAATCAGTAAAATTTTGCTTAACTTTATCCATAATCATTTCAACTATATCCCAATACTTTAAAGATTATTAGCAAAAACAACATTAAAGTTAGCTATAGCTGTACCTTGAACAGTATATATCGCACCATAATAATATAATGTTAAACAAATATTTAAGCAATCTATATGGTAATAATAATACCAAAAAAAATTGTAATTGCAGAAAAAATAATATCTGCCCATTAAATTCTAAATGCATGTCTAAAAGCATTATTTATAAAGCTAACATTAAACATAATGGTGAAAATAAATTTTATTTTGATTCCCCCTCAAAAGACAGGAAAACCTGGTATTACCAACATAAAATAACATGTACCAATAGTCAATATTCCAATAACATGGCACTATCTAAATTTTTCTGGGAAATTAAGATAGATAACTACACACATTTAGTAAATTGGGTTTATATCACTAAAGCCAAAATTTTTAGTGGCAAGGAAGAAAAATGTATTCTATGTCTTTTGGAAAAACATATTCTTAAACACATTGACAACCCCAACCTGCTGAACAAACAAAGTGAACTTATGACCACATACATTCATAGAAAAAATTTTCTTTTCAAATATTTTGATTCTGGTTATCTTACAATTATTAGAAGTACCAACATTGATTTGTCTCTCTGTTTTTTTTTTTTTTTTTTTTTTTTGTTATCTACTCCTTCCCTACTTATATACTGTTTCTCTCTCTTATAACTTCATCTTGATACATTTATATATTTTTATATTCATTCTACTCTAAATTCTATATTTATTTTCTATTTATTTGAACCCTATATTTACTTCATATCTATATTAATTTTATCTCATCTTTTTTCTTTCTTCTCCCCCTTTTTTATCTACCCCTCCCCACTTTTATATCACTTCTCTTCATTATACCTTCTTCCCCAGATCCTTATTACCTTTCTCCTCTAAATCCTATATAAATTTTCTATTTATTTTACCTCCATATTTACTTCATATCCATATTAATTTTATTTCACCTTTATTCTATTGGTTATTCTTCTCCCCAAACTTTTTAAGTTGCCCCCTCCACTTGGATGATTACAACCTTCAAATTTAACGGAACTTTCTTAGTTCAGTGTCTCCATTTTTATTTATTTATTTCTAGCTTATATACTCTATTGTTTAACCGCTCTCTATAATTTTGAATATATCCCCAAGTATTAGATTCCATTTATAATAATATTTATAATAATATTATATTATATTTATAATATATGCTGGCTTAATTTACAACATGATGTTGCTTCCATAGTTTTTGAAAACAACTGTTCTGAATAGTATTTACATTAGTCGGACTATTGTCCTCATCTTTGTCGCCATATTTGTCCTACATTTTATTCCGTTAATGCGCTCCGCCTTCTTCAGGTGGTAGGAATTTCGAAGGCCGGAGCGTACAACGGCCAAACGTTGTGACAAATATGGCGACAAAGATGAGGACAATAGTCCGACTAATGTAAATACTGTACATAATACCTCATCTCAGAAATATAGACAACTGTTCTGAATACTTTTTTTTATGTTTTTATTTTATTTCTTTTTTTATTTCATTTTAACTCTCTCTCTCTCTCTCTATATATATATATATATATATGTATATATTAGTGAATATGGCGTCAAAATCTTTCATGAGGCATCACAAAAATATGCAGAACTGAAGAGAGGGGTTCGGAAGGGATACTTGAATTGCCATGATGTGCCAACCTGGCCATGTGCCCAATGCAATCGGATGTCTGTCTAGGGTAGGTCTGATCAGTCACCAGAAATCACGCCAACAGTCTATTGCATATAACGATTTCATATTGGCATGCTTTGAATCCCTGACCTGCACTAGAGTGTGCAAGTCTAGGTCGGGCCTTACAAGGCATATTGGAAGTGATGATGATCAAAGTCAACTTCGACCACTTGGAGATGACATACAACAAGAAATACAGATCGTTGACTGGCTTTATGAGCCACTGTCAACAAATGACTGCAGTGTTGTTGGGAGGGGAACTTAACTGATGGACTGGACATGTCAGTGATGGTCATATTCGCTTTGTGAGTCGACAGCCACTATATTAGTGAATACACATAATATCCACATCGATAAAACTACTTGGAGTTTCATGTAGTTTATGCAATCTTCAGGTGTATGGAAATTTTTTATCCTATCGATTTATATATATATGATAAAAGTATAGTTTTAATATATGCTATATTTATGTGCTCAATATCAGGGATAGAGCATATGTAAATATAAAAGTGTACATGAAAGTAACAATGAATGGTGACAGTCTGTTTCATGTTTGAAAGCAACAAAAGCCTGAAGATTGTAGACAAGCATAAAACACACAGTCATGACTCAATGTTGACCTCGGTGTTCATTTTTATGCTTATATATGTGGGAAAGTGATATATAAATTATATACATCAAGAACTATTTCAGGGAAATCTCTGACAAAGTGTAAAAAGTTTTGGTATAACATATTTAATATTTAAAATTTCAGTGTCATCTCTCTTTTGTGTGCACATCAATGTAAATATCATTTGTGTCCTATCAATTCCTACAATATTAAATGTGTTGCACAAAAACTTTTTCTACCATCTGTTGTAGACTTCCCTAAAATATATATATATATATAAATAAATATATATTCATATAGTATATGACATATATTTTCACTCCAGAATTTGAAATCAAAATCTGCTTGTGTCCTAAAAACTATTATTCATACCTTCAGTTTATAGGACACAAGCAGATTCTGACATCAAACTTTTGAGTAAAAAACCATGATATACCCTGAAAACTATGGTAGCTACACCTCCTGACATGTATAGAAAGTAAAGAGCAGTGAATGTATTTCTGTACTTGTTATAAGCACAGTAAAGAGATAATCCAGTAGAATTAATGTCAGTTCTACAGAGAAAAGAGAAAGTGACCATATTGACAGGTTCCACAGTGGCAGGTCAGCTGCTGCTGTTAATAAGAATAAAGCCTTAATGTGAGCTATCGTAATGCTTAATACTTAACGGAAATCTCTTAGCTAGTCAAAGGTTTGTGTAAAGTGGGTTTCCAGAATGTCGACAGAGATGATGAAGTATCAGAGGTGATTTACTACTGAAGTGCTTCTGGAGTTGCAGAACATGGAGAACACAAATTCAGAGGATAGTCATTCTCTAGTGCTAATGAGATAAAAGAACTGGGGACAAGGAATGGTTTGTTAATTTTAATGCCTCCAAAACAAAACTACTCTCTTTTAATCATCTCAGAGAACCCTGTTTACCTTCCATTTTACCTTCTCGGATTAACGTTTTCCAGTGACATGAAGTGAAAGGACTACCACATCTGGTCTGGTTTTCCTGTTATATATTTAGAGATTCTTGATAAAATCCAAAGAAGAAGAATCTGCAATATTATTGGTTCTGACCTGGCATCTCGACTTCAGTCACTTTCCCACTATAACATAGCTTCCCTATAATTTTTCTATAAATACTTTCATGGTAATTGTTCGGATGAACTTTTCTTTATGGTACCTAGACTTTACAAATTTAAATGCAATTGGCGGCAAAGTCTCATCATATTATAGTTGAAATGGCTAGATGTAACTGTAAGTTCTATGCTAACAGTTTCTTCATTCGCACTTCTCACTTGTGGAACTCCCTTCAGGCTTTTTGCTTCTCAGTCAATTTTGATCTTCAAAACTTTAAATGCAATGTCAATCATTATTGTCTGTCTTATTTTTCTTTTAATGTCATTTCTCCTTAATAATATTTTTCTTTTTCTCTTATTCTTTCACATCCAGTAACCCCTTGTGTCTTAGTGGCTTTATTTTTTAATTTTTTTCAATAGAA
Organism: Acanthosepion pharaonis; assembly: GCA_903632075.3. Lineage (NCBI taxonomy): Eukaryota > Metazoa > Mollusca > Cephalopoda > Sepiida > Sepiidae > Acanthosepion > Acanthosepion pharaonis. The sequence goes on along the minus strand of CAHIKZ030001679.1, from coordinate 497,333 downwards.
GAAGTTACATTCTTCTATCTCCTGGTTCACACTCCTTCCTTGACTTTTGAACAGGAGTAGAGGTTTATCCATTGTTTTCCATTTAGGATTGGGTTTCCAGTTCGTTCTCCTAAAGTCTTATCATTCTTTTCCACTCCCAGTAATCCTGCCCATCTTAGTGATTTTATTGCCTCGCCTGGGGTGAAATGATTAAAAAAAAAAACAGTTCTCTTATCATTCTGATTATCTGTCCTGATTATGTTTTCACATTTGTTTTTTGTCTTGTAGACAAAACTTGACACGTTCATGAAGTATGATGTCAAATCTGAACAGGTTACAATGGCCTTTCATAATGGGGCAATGCGTGGAAGCATTTCATCCATAGATAGTGCACCATTTGGCCACACCCCGATACAGAGCAGACAAAACAGTGGTGCCTCTCTCCTTGAAACCCTTGACCCGTCTTTCCGAAAACCCAGTATGACTCCATCTCTATACTCCGAGCTTGAGTATTATGCAAGGCGAGGTGCTGGCCCCAGAAGAAACACCTTTGGCACTATCTCCAACACAGAAGATGAAGAAGATGTCCCAGATCTTCCTAATATAGAAAATCGCTTGGCATTGGACATCACGGATGCTTGCTTTTCCATGGATGTTTCTGACGAATGTCCGTGTCTCAGAGATATTAATATTAAGGTCCCAATGGGTAAGACTTTATTATTTCATATTTGGTTTTGTGTGTTTTCATGTCCGATTTGTCATAAGTTGTCCTGTTGATAAAATCATCCTTGGCAAACTTGTAGTTTTTTTTTTCTTGAACAACTTCAAGCCAGATCTTGTAAGTATTTTCAAGAAAGTTAAGCAATATTTGTGGAAAGTGCTCATTTTATGACTTAACAAAAAAAATTAAATATAAGGGTAATTAGAAAGATTGTGCCGAGCCAGTCATCCAGGTTGGTTTGAAAATCAGCAGTCAAAATCTTGGGTTTCTCTTCATTGTCAACAATAACATGATATTTATGGGAAAGATAGATATACATAGGATGAGATAGATATTTGATGAGACTGAGATAGATTGATTTATCTTAACAGAGATAGATATATAGATAAAAAATGGAATGAAATAGATATGAAAAGGACTGAGATAGATAGATAGATAGATAGATATGAAAAGGACTGAGATAGATAGATAGATAGATAGATAGAGAGATAGAGAGAGAGATAGATATGAAAAGGAACTAGATAGATAGATAGATAGATAGATATAAAAAGGATTTAGATTGATGAATAGATAATGAACAGACTGAGATAGATAGATAGATAGATAGATAGATAGATAGATAGATAGATATGAAAAGGACTGAGATAGATAGATAGATAGATAGATAGATAGATAGATAGATAGATAGATAGATATGAAAAGGAACTAGATAGATAGATAGATAGATAGATAGATAGATAGATAGATAGATAGATAGATAGATAGATAGATATTTCAAAACTTAGATTGATATATCTTAACAGAGATAGACAAACAGCAAGAAAGAATGGAAATAGATAAATAGATAGGTTTGAATAGATTCAGATGGAGATAGAATGATACAAAGAGATGGAGATAGATATGAACAGATAGATAGATAGATATGAATGGATAGATAAATATGAATAGATAGATAGATAGATAGATATGAAAGGATAGATATGAACAGATAGATAGATAGATAGATAGATAGATAGATAGATATTTATGAAAAAAAATGTGAGATAGATAGATAGATAGATTTATAGATAGATAGATAGATAGATAGATAGATAGATAGATAGATATGAAAAGGACTGAGATAGATAGATATGAATAGATGGATAGGTATGAAAAGGACTGAGATAGATAGATAGATAGATAGATAGATAGATAGATAGATAGATAGATAGATAGATATGGAGAGCCTCAGAGAGAACTAGAATCAATTTTTTAAAGAAACCCTTATTCTTGTTTTTATTCTTTTTCTTCAGGTAAAATGACAATTATTACTGGCCCTCCAGGCTCTGGAAAATCTTCTCTGCTATCAGCCATTTTGGGAGAGATGGTACTTGACTCAGGAGTCATGGAATGGAGCAGGTTTTCTTCAGTTTCCTTTTTCTTTTCTTTTCCTCATTTGCATCATTGCTCTGTTTTAAAAAATGTCTATCAAATATATTCCTCTTACATATATGTCGTTTATAAAAAAATATATTTCAAACAATGTTAAAAGACATGTGTTGCCACAAAATAGCATAGAAGCATTGTAGCCTTGTGTTTGTTTTATAATCAAAAGCACTCCTGTGTTGATATTGGGTTGGTGCATAATTATCAGGCGTTTTTAAATAATATTTATTATGAAAAAAGAAATATAACAGTTTAACATTTGTAAATGAGTATGATTATTGACACACATTTTTATAACCTGAAAATAAAATAATATTTTGATTTAAAAAGAAACAGCAATTTTTATTAACAAATAACTCACCTACAAAAACGCCTGATAATTATGCACCAAAACAATGGTTAAATTAAATTGGCAGCTAATCTCAAAAATGACTTCAATTCTGTTGTTAACTGGGGGGGAAAAATGGCTTGTTAATTTGAATGCCTCTAAAATGAAACTGCTTTCTATTAATTGTCTGAGAAAACCCTTTCTGCCCAGCATCGGCATGGCTAATACTGTCCCCACTTGTTATCATCCGGTTCCTTGTACCACGGTAATAGTCCAATAAAGAACCAATAAAGAAGAACTCAAACACGGATATGGAATAACACAGATATATTAGAAACAGGAATATATACAGAGAAGTAGAAAGTGTTAGTACGAACAATCAGGTTTAGTAGTAATTGTCTGAACGCGACTCTGTTTTGGACTGCCTCTGACTCGACTGACTGACTCGCTCGCTCTGACTGACTGACAGACTTCTGACGGACTTCACTTCAGACTGAACTTCCTGCTTCCTCTTGAGGCACAGTATTTATTATGTATGGAACAGTCCATTATGTTATTATGGGTAAGGTCCCATAATATCCCTGGAGAGTGATAGATTACACCTTCTCAGGCTAATATTTTCCAGTGACATGAAGTGGAAAGATTATGTTGAATTAATCACTAGGCCTGCTATAAGGAAAGTTGGTTCCCGGTGTTGTGCTAGATAATTTTTTTTGATAAAATCTATCTTATATATAAAGTACTGTGTGTGTGTGTGTGTGTGTGTCGAAGTAACTCCTCTGTTCCCACTGGTTCGATTTCAATGATTTTATAGCTCATTCAAAAACCCTAGAAAAGTTAGGTGCAGGGAACGATTTTTGTTGAGTTCAAATTCAGAGTTGCCAGATTATGCAAGATTAAAAATATATATTAATATATTATACTAGCCATTATTGTTACTTTCATGGTTCAAGGGGAGTAACTCTTATTTTCCTTTTGTATCCAAAATTGCAGTGTACATTTTATTATAAATGAGCTTAAAAGCTGCCTTATTAGGCAGCATTTAAGCTAGCTCCTGTAAAGGACTCTTGATCGCTGCATTTAAGTATTGAATTAATATTTAAACTTACTTTTTAAAGTTCAATGATAATTCTTCTGCTGCTACTTAATTTAAAGACAATTTGATATATGTAGATCCTTATTTTCCATACAAACAATTATTTTTATTTCATGGGTGACAGAACGGGACAATTGTTGAGATAAAATTCATTTAGTGTAAAGATGGGAAAATAGAAATTAGAATTAGTTATACATTCAATATTTGAAGATTTAGAGAAACATAATTTCTAATTAAGTAAAACCTCTATTATGGAAGATGGAATATTTTTTCCACTCTCCTTGGACGGATCTCAGTGAGTTTGTGATTGGGTACTTAATAAGAAGGATGCTATGGTGGACAAGAAAAGTCAAGAAATGGCGACCAGTGTACATGGATTGAGGTGTGTACGGTTGAGCACCCTGCGCTCACTAATGCATGAGCGAAGAGAAAGCGTTTACAGTTGCAAAGTGACTGCACTCACAAGCTTGCGAGCAACTGGCTAGTATATTTATAATTCTACTGGTCATCCTTTCTTTGAATATTGCGACCACATCTGGTCTGGTGCTCCTGCAATATATTTAGAGATTCTGGATAAGATCCAAAGAATTATTGTGCTAGCCCCACTTTACTTTGGAACTGACACATATAAGAAGAATACTTTATCAACATGAAGTAAAGGTATTTATTTACACCAATCTCTATATATAGGAGCAGATGAATTTTACAAACCTAACAGAATAATCTGCAATAATATTGGTCCTGACCTGGCATACTGGCTTCAGTCACTTTTCCACTGATGTAATGTAGCTTCCCTGTGCCTTTTCTATAAATACGTTCATGGTAATTGTTCTTAAGTTCAGTACTAGATTGGCTGCTAGGTAAAAAGAATGAGGAAAATTTCATTAGAATCAAAGAAAAGTGTACTGAATTGTTATGTGATATCTGTCCTCCTATATAGCCATGAATGTATGTGGCACAATCTCCTCAAAGATGAAGAAAAAATTTGAGTCAGCAGAAATATGGTTCTACAGAAGGATACTGAGAATACCATGGACTGAACATGTGGGCAATACTGAGGTTTTAGGGAAAATGGAAACAAAAAGGACACTTATACTTAACATCAGGAAGAGATAGCTGAAAATTCTAGGGCACAAAATGAGGAAAGAGGGCTTAGAAAGTTTGACACTTGCAGGTGGAAAGCAGCAAATAAGCTATCTTATAAGCTTGTGTAAAGGGTTAGCAGATTAAGGATTAGAAGAGATTAAGGATTAGAAGAGTTTAAGGATTAGAAGAGATTAAGGATTAGAAGAGATTGTAAAAGGACAGAGAGCCATAAGATACATATGATATTTTTATGCAAACAAAAATTTCCAACAACATTATAGAACATAATTTGTAAAAAATCCTTTTTAAATTTTAAATTAAAATTAAATTTTAAAATAAAAGAAATACCTATTCTAGATTTACTTATTAAAACAGTCATAAATCTTATACCACACCATATAAAAAATTAGGGACCTCCCCCCCAAAAAACGTGATGCCTTTTTTAAAAATGAAAAATCTTTCTTGAAGTTTTTTTTATGTTAGTTTTAATTTCAAGCTAATAGATTAAATTTAATATTTTGAATAAGCAAAACACTTTGCTTTTTTCTAGAAACTAATTTAAATTGGCTGAAAGAATTTTCATTTTGAAATTGATAATTTTAGCACAATTTTTAACTTTCTGTCATTACAGTATAACTTTCTCTATTAAATAAGAATAAAATGAATATGAATATATATGAGATAATGATATGTGAGTTTTCCAAACTGCCATACCTTCATAATCACCATTAGACTCATCCAACTCTTTCTAAATCCTTTGCACTGTCCTCAGATTGATGCCCAGACACTCTGAAATGTTCGTATTGGCGCTTCCAGTGCAAATGCCAAGCAGTACAGCATGCCATTTCCAAATTTCTGGCAGAGTGAATTGTGTCATGAGCTCTTTTTCTCACAGACAGTGCCCAACTGATTCTACAATGTATATGCGCAAAATGAAAAATATAAAATAGTGACAATTTATCCATCACACCCTACATGTGCATTTTTTTCCAGATTAATTTTTATATCAAACACCTGAGTTGAAAATGTTTCTGCATGGCTTTTCAGTATTTCATTTTTGATTTTCAGAGGTTGCAAATTGGCTTACTGTTCCCAGCCTCCTTGGCTTATGAATGCAACTGTGCAGGAGAATATTTTATTTGGACAAAGTTACAATTGGAGGAAGTAAGTTCCACATTTGGTCATTTTCTCATTATATAACGGCGCCTTACCACAAAGTCCTTAACGCCACAAAACAATGGCCCAAGAATAAAATGAATGTTCTGTGTGTCAAAAGAAGGAATTTTTTACTCTTGACTCCACCACTATTACTGTATACGCTCGTGACTCCCTTGGCAATATTTATTTTCTAAAAACACTATCCTATTATAATTGTCCTTGTTGCTCCCTTTGTTAGTTTGCTTGATTGTTACACCCCGATAGTACCTCATAAATAATGGACTATTCCAGGGGAAAGAGGGGAAAAGACACTCCTTGGTTTCATTGAGAAAATGAAAGAGGAAAGAGAGAGAAAGAATCAGATTAAGCTAAGTACATATACTATGCTTTGATCTCAGCCAAAAAGGCCAACAAGCAATTTCCTCAGATTAGGTCATCTGTAGTGGTGTGCAGTAATATGAATTTATTTTCAAGGTGTATGATGAAATTTTTTTGGCCTTGAAAAATATTGCATCATCCGTGATTGCATCATATTTTTATCATGCCCAGGTACTTTTGTCTCAACTGTTGATTAGTTGTCCTACAGCCATTGTCTGCAATGGATGTTACTCCAAGGAAGCGCACGAAAATTGTCATACTGCACAAACACAATGGCAACCCTTACCAGTGAGTAAATCAAAGTACTATAGACTGGCCTGGAAACTCTCCTGATTTGAATCCAATCGAGAATCTGTGGTTAATCTGCAAGGAACAACTTTGTGGAATGGACATACGAAGGACGAACATGTGCACTGGATCATGTTTCATTGAAAAATATGAAAAAAAAATAATAACAGAATTATTCGTTTTGTTTAAATTAATTTGCACAAGGGTATATGTCTACCTTTCTGATGCTTATGCAATCAAAGCTTACATCTATCTCTTTTGTTTTACTGTTTCTTGAAAGAAACAACTTTATTTTTGGCAATGGCATGGAAATCTTTCCTCTTTTTTTCTTGCATTTCAATTAAATTTCTTAAAATAAAAATGTTGGATATACTGAAAAATAGATTTCTTCTTATCTATATTTTCAAGTGAAAACAAAAAAAAATCTTTTTTTTATTATTAATTTTCAGATATAAGAAAGTCCTACATGCTGTTGGGTTAAATTTTGATTTGACGATGTGGCCTGCCCGTGATCGGACAGAAGTTGGTGAACAGGTAAGCTGAACAGAATATAAATGTGTGTGTCACTGTGGGTGTACTGTTTGAACGTATCTACGAAGTGAGATATTTGTGTATTCCCAACTAGTACCTTTAGAGAATGTGGACAGCGTAACATGACACAACCTAGTCTATTGCATTCACTTTTACACTGTGGGAAATGTATGAATCTATCGCTTCACTTCCATCAGCTATGGATTAAATAGCAAGGTAGACTCACCTCTCTAGCCTTGGTTGGCAACCTGTCTAGGAATATTCTGAATTCCAAACAAGATATAGAGAAAAAATAAGAAAGAAATTCTGGTATTTTTATTTTTGTGTTGTTTAATTCTCACTGGTTAATCAGGTTTCACATGCATTTGACTTGTTAAACAAGGTTAGTATAATTTATGTCATTCTAAATTCAAGTAAAGACAATGTGTCTTATTGCAGCTTGTCGGAGTTAGCTCCTCCTTAGCTCCTTAACCCTTTCATCAGAGGTCTCTCTTCCCTGGCTATAAATACTCGCTGACCTTTCACCTCTTCTCTTTTTCCCTCAGGCCTTTGGGCCGCCACCTTGAGGTAAATCTCTTTTTTCTCAGGCTTTCAGCCTTACCACCTCACAGATGTGAACTCTCACAGATACAGCGTTTTCCAAATGCTGGGAACATGCTAAGAACAATACACGTACGTACGAACACTCACCACAACTCACATACGCATAATATTCACCACACGCACTCTGTCCATGTAACTGTCCATGTAACTTGTAACCTTTCTTGTTATTAAAACAGATATTTCTTTACATATATTTATCGGTCTTGTGTTTCTTTTTCTTTGCCTTCTTCTTTGGACTTAATTAAAGCCCAACTTTCTTATGTAGTTGGACCGGCTAGCAGGAAAATCTTAACCCACATGTGTTCTTCTATTTCTACTCAACATCGCCGACACGGTCCTCTACAAGCTCCAAGAAATTAATGGATACTAAGCTTAAGTGAAAAACTATAAATATTGTTTTATGTATGTAAGTGTATCATAATTCGAGTTTGTCTGGAATTCAGATGATAATATACATTCGTAAGTGTGTGTGTGTGTGTGAGTGCATGTGTGTGCCTTGTAGACCATGTTTATGCTTGGTGTTTGTCTGCATGTTGATTTGAGAATGTCTTTATGTAAACATCGGTTGTGGTAAATAATGTAAACAAAGCAATTTCTAAAGAAGTGATGGATTAAAGAAAACGGTAGATGAAAATGAATAAAGAAACTGTTTAATGAATAAATAGAGCATCCACTCAAATATGGATATCCACTAAAAAATAACATTTAAGTAATGAAATCTTTCAGATTAATAAATAAAAATCCATCACTTCTTTAGAAATTGCTTTGTTTACGTTAGGATGTGAAACTGAGCAGATATGAATGTTCTGAGAGTCTGAGAAAGGAAAAGCACAATTCAACTTTGCTTGATTATTGACACACTTTGTGGTCAAGCATATCTGATCTAACAAGTTTACTCTGCCCAGGAGGACATGAGTTTGAATCCTGCCAGGGAGCACATACTTTTCTTTAATAAGATTTCTCAAATATTCAGGGTGGAAGATGAAAATAAATAAATATACTGTTTAATAAATAAACGGAGAATCTACTCAACTAAAAAATAACACTTAAGTAATAAAATCAGTCAGATTAATAAATAAAATCTGTCTATATCTCTGAGATGAGGTATTATGATTAGTTACATTATTTACATTATTTGAACTGTTATCCTCATCATCATTGCCATATTCACAATGTTTCGGCTGTTGTACACTTCCGCCTTCTTCAGGAGATTGAAATTTCAAACCAAAGCCTTTATTTCGTCCACTGAGGTAGATTGTTCTAGTTCCACATACCATGCCTCTTCTGTATGTCTCATTTCCTTTTAACTCATCTCTCCAAGTTTTGGTTCCATATGTGGTCAGCTATGCCTGATTTTTCTATTTCCTCTTGTGTTACCACTTTACAATGTTCTTGCCATCTTACCTTAAGGGAGGTGGCCTGTTTCACCTTTGTATTTACTGCCACAGCTACATGGGATGGCATACACACAATCCTTAGTCATGTTCTCCTCTATGGAGGGAAAAGGGTGATCACCGCCCCCTGTGGGATGAGGTTAAAATAATAGACAGAGAGCATCACTAGAAAATACAAAAACTTAAGGAATCAGCACATATGCTAAGCCACAAAAATCTCCTGAGCCGACCAAGCATAGAAATGAATACAATATGAGAACCAGTAATAAGGAGTGCTAGAGAAAAGTAATAAAAATTGCAATATAAGCTCTGGTAAAAAAAAGTAAATAATAATAAACAGAAAAATTTCAATATGAGCACTGGTAAAAAAAAAAATGGTTGCTGAGACATTAGGTTTATAAGTCCTAAAAATTCATACGCAGATGTCTTCAAGGAAATATGGGCCAATGGATAAAGATGTGGGTTAGGTTCAGTGACTAGATCCAAAGAGTTGTGAGTTCAATACCAGTCCAGCAGTGGTGAACCAAAACTTGAAGAGTTGTGTTAAAGGGAAATAACTGAAACATTTGGAAGAGGCATGGCACGTGGAACTAGAACAATAAAAGGTTTGGTTTGAAATTCCAATCAACAGCCGAAATGTTGTGAATATGGCAATGAGGATAACAGTCTGAATAATGTAATAAATAAAAATCCATCACTTTTGATAAAATTCAGTAGCAGAACTCTCAAGAATTTTTAGTAAGTTGTGGTTGAATTTATTCCTATTTATGACTAATGCATTTGATAAACTGTTAGGTATAAGATCGTTTTTGTATTCATAGATATATTTTTTTTAATTTCTACCAATATAAGTATGTGCTCTTGATTTTTTTTCAAATATCTCCATTCCTAAAAGAATTACTCCTCTCCAAAGCCAACATACATGACTATATAAATATTAAGAATTAAAAGGAAAACAGTTAAATTCACAATCTCCTGTTATTTAAAATATATAATATATAAATTAATCTGAAATTAAAACAATTTAAATATTAATTGCATAAAAAAAAATTCAACAATGTCATTTACTACCTTTCATTTATTAAATTATATCACTTAGCATCTTCCATAATTTAGCTAGACTTTTCAGTTAACCTGATCACTATTTATGAGTGTATCTTAAATTTAAAAATTTTGTGAACTTAACAACATTCTTCCTTTTTGCAAAATAAAATCATTACATTTGCCTCCATCAGAGGACGAAACATGTCGGCAAAAATTGTCTTTATTCATATTGTCTTTTTACAGATATGTATTTTAGTTTTTTTACATACATAATGTTTATACCTGTCTTTTTTTTTTTTATCAGGGCAATCTGCTTACTGAGGGTCAGCGACAACGAATCAGTCTTGCCAGAGCGCTCTACTCATCAGCCAACACCATTATCATGGTAACTATTATTTTACTTATTATTATTATTATCATGTTATAATTCAGCTTCTTCCTTAGTCATTTACTTACTTAGAATAAGTGTTATGCCCTGCCATTACCTGAGATAAACAGTGGACCATTCCTGTTTGTGCAGATAGAAATAAAAATATCAAAGGTGCTGTTTGAGTTTAGTGAAAAAATAATAACAGAGGAAGGAAAAAAGATAATGCTCTCATGTATTTAACGTCTGCTTCAGGGAAATGCAAAACCATGTGAGTTTTGAATCTTTTTATTTGTACCCTCTTAGTTCTTTAAATAATATCCTACATTCATATTTATGATTGTTATTGCGATATTTTGTTGAAGTCATTCCACTGAATCTGCCATTATGGCAGATAAACAAATGGATCAATGCTGTTTGTGAGGATAGATGGAGGATTTCTCAAAGATGCCTTTTTGATTTTAGGGAAAGAAAGAAAGAAAGAGAAGACACAGAAGGCGATAACACATTTGCGTTTTTAAGGTCTACTTCAGTGACATGGAAAACCTTATCAGTTGTTACTCATTTCATTTGAACCGCCTTCTTTAAATAATGACCTGCAATCATATGTATGATTGTTATTGCAATATTTTGTTGAAGTTGTGAAGTTCAGATATCTAACAATGCAAGAGAAGCATTTCAATGGATATTTTATTGTTGTAGAACTCACCAGGAGAGTATTCAATTTTAAGAATTAAGATTCATCAGAAAATTCAAATACTGTCCTGGGTATGACAATAAACTACATCTGGCAGTAAGGCCTCTCAGGAGGATTTTAGGAGTGTGGAACCACTTCTCAATTGTTGTTGTTTCTGGTTTAATTCCAAAGCTGGGGTGGTTTAACTTAAGCATATTTTAAATGTTCAGAAAAGGATATGTTTTTAGCCTCCTATTACTACTTGAACCTCACCACAGAACATTTTCTTTATCATGAAAATCATGAAAATTTAAATTTCCACTTGCTAAATATGCAAGTGGCCAAATATCATTTTCAATTATTGTCCACGTAGTTGTCTGAATACTCCTGGTAAGTAACAACACAAAGCCTGGTGAATTACAAGCACATGACCATAAACAAGTATTTATAAAAGATTATACTTGACTTAAAGTGGGGAATTGATTTCTGTTATTATTAAGTAATACTACTGATATGTCCCGGAAAGGGATATATTTGAACGAAGTAGCTAAGTGGCTTTGGCTACTATAACCAGGTAGAATATGGTAGCAGTAATTGACTGGTACGCGTCGTAGTCGCAGGTAAGAAGTGTAGATGAATGGGCGTCGTTATAGACTTAGCTCTCAGACCAAAGCTTTTTGACTCTGTTATACCTACATGTCCGTCGATATTCATGACGGACACCAGCCAATCATATTCCATTGAGGGGGAACACAGGTGTACGCATATTCCATTATATCAACTACTAGCAGTAGAAACCGGTGTTGCCCAGGGATGTAACAGTAAAAGATAGATCAAGTATCGACCATCATAAAGACTGAAAAATAAAATTGACAAAGATTATTGTTTAAGGTTGACGGACATGCATGTCTTAATTAGTTTTTGTTTTTTTTACAAATTGGTCAAACCCAAACTCAAACAAAAGCATTGTTTTCAATCGTTATGAGGCTACCGATTGAATAGAATTTTATTATAAACAATTGTCTTGTAAATGGAATTTTTAAAGCATTCTGAATGTAAAAAATAAAGAAAGTGTGCAAGACAATAAGAAACACTACCTGCCAAAAAAAATGTGAAGTTTTGTTGAAATCGGTTGAAAAATGTAGGAAATCTGATCCCATATATAAATGAACACACACACACACACAAACAACCTGGGTTTTTATAATAAGTATAACTTGATATGAATTGTCCCCCCTTTCATTTTCACGATGTCTCTTAATCGTGTTTTCAAATTGATTTTGTGCAAAAACAATTGTGTTTTTCTAATTTTTGGCACTGTCAGAACCACCACAAGGTAATTTTACGTAGTTCTGTGAAGTTTTGTTGAAATCAGTTGAAAAATGTAGGAAATCTGATCCAATATATAAACGTACAGACACACACACACACAATCTGCGTTTTATAATAAGTAAGATATATTCTAATGTCTTATACTCTCTATAAATAACATGGGTTGTGGCAAGTTAAATTTTCATGCTTAGCCAAGTAGCTTTTTGAATACCTTTGTGCATAAATGACTTGGTGACTTAGAAAAACTTGCAATCTCAATCAAAAACTGCTTTGCATTTATTACAACAATTACAGCATGCCGTTTCATCTCATGCGTTAGCTGATAGTTCTCCATTTCTCGGAAAAGATTAAGACATATTAATTATCATATAACTTAGGCACACAATCACATGTCCTCAAATACCTCGTGCAACCTGTATAATATTTTAAAAGCCCTATGCTACAATGACAGTACTCTAAAATAAAGATGCTTATGGCCATATCATGTTGAAACACTGTTCCTGTATGATCACCAAAGTTAAGCAATGTTAAGCCTGGTCAGTATCTAGATGGGTGAATGATTTGAAATACTGTGGTGCTGTAAGCTTGGCTGTGTGGGTAGTGTAATGGATAATGGCTTGGGATTGATAATTGCAGGATCAAGTTCCAATTCCAGTTGAGTTCATTATATTAACATATGCGAAAATACCCTTGAGAAATGGATGAATCCATCTCTTCCTACCCCCAGCTATGGGTTAATTAGTAAGACTTGTATCATTAAATCATTATCTCAAAAAATCCTTTCAATCTAAAAATAATTTCTGGCTTTAAATAACCTACAAAGGGCTGATAAGCTGTAGAAAACAAATCAATCAATGAAATACTGATTTGCTCCACAGACATCTTTTAGATTTATTTACATTCTCTGGAATAGAAATGGATATAAACTACAGTGACCACAAAGTGAGGGATTAGTTTGTATGTGGATTGTAGTAGAATTGATCCCCCACTTTATATCCACTTATAATTTCTTGGTTGTTGATAAGCTGTAGAAAACAAATCAATCAATGAAATACTGATTAGCTACAAAGGCATGTCTTTTAGATTTATTTACATTCTTTGGAATATAAATGGATATAAACTACAGTGACCACAAAGTGAGGGATCAGTTCATATATTGATTGTAATATAGAATTGATCCCCCACTTTATATCCATTTATAATTTCTTGGTTGCTGATAAAGTTGTAGAAAATGAATGAATCAATCAATGAAATACTGATTAGCTCCACAGGCATGTCTTTTAGATTTATTTACATTCTTTTGGAATATAAATGGATATAAACTATAGTGACCAAAAAAATGAGGGATCAGTTCATATATTGATTGTAATATAGAATTGATCCCCCACTTTATATCCATTTATAATTTCTTGGTTGCTGATAAAGTTGTAGAAAATGAATGAATTAATCAATGAAATACTGATTAGCTCCACAGGCATGTCTTTTAGATTTATTTACATTCTTTTTGAATATAAATGGATATAAACTAAGTTTGACCACAAAAAGGGATCAGTTCATATATTGATTGTAATATAGAATTGATCCCCCACTTTATATCCATTTATAATTTCTTGGTTGCTGATAAAGTTGTAGAAAATGAATGAATCAATCAATGAAATACTGATTAGCTCCACAGGCATGTCTTTTAGATTTATTTACATTCTTTGGAATATAAATGGATATAAACTACAGTGACCACAAAGTGAGGGATCAGTTCATATATTGATTGTAATATAGAATTGATCCCCCACTTTATATCCATTTATAATTTCTTGGTTGCTGATAAAGTTGTAGAAAATGAATGAATCAGTCAATGAAATACTGATTAGCTCCACAGGCATGTCTTTTAGATTTATTTACATTCTCTGGACATATTTTTAAATTTGTAGGAAAAGCGTTTCAAGTTGTAACCTAATATTTTTATGTTCAATAGCGAATTTCTTCCTTTATCATTTATCTCTGAAATCTTTTTTCTTTTTAGCAGCAATAATAATAAAAATAATATTCTCATATAATTAATGATTATTTTATACTTTTCTTATTTATTGATTTGTTTCTCTTATTGTCATTAAAGTAATAATACGTCTAAGTGGTACATTTGATAACAAACTGTTCACACTGACATGCAGTGCAAAATATATATGGAAATTCCTTGTCACTGTAGAGGGCTTGTCCCAGTGATCCCAACAGTGAAGCCGCCAGGAGTTCCAACTCCTGTAGCGCTAACCATGACAATAATGTCGAAGAGGAAGAACACAACCAACTCCTGAAGAGCCCAATAGTGAAACAAGCAAAGATCTACGCAATCTCTATGGCCAAATCAATGGAAGAGGGTAGTGCCAGTCAGGCTGATCTAACCAAGGCAAATCATGACAGACTAAGCATCCGAAAGACCGATGTAACCAGGTATGCCAGATCTTACCTGTCTCAATCCCCTTTGAGACATGAGGGAGGCACTTCTTCTCAACTGTACAGGCTTCTCCATCGTCCGAATTCATGTGATTGCTCTCGTCAAACTCACAGCCATCTCTGCCACTGACATCAGGGGAGAGAAAGGGAATAGAGAGAGAGAGGATGATGATCCCAATGCAAGCGGGTACCAACAATGACAACATTCTCTAGAATATAAATGTATGCGACCACAAAGTGAGGGTTCAGTTTATATATTGATTATAATATAGAATTGATCCCCTCCATTTTATATGTCCATTATAATTTTCTGTTTGTTTATCAAAACCTGATTAGGCATGAACCCACCTCTTCTTCCCCCACCTATGGGTTAATTATTAAGACTTGTATCATTAAATATTTTTATCTAAAAAAACAAAATTCTTACAATCTAAATTTATTTTCTGGTTTTAAGTAACCTGCAAAGGGTTGATAAGCCATAAAAAATGAATCAGTTGCAATATGGATGGTTAATTGAACAAAGTAAATCTCATCTTAAACAATAGAATGCATAACTTTTGCATTAACGCATAAAATATTTCTGACTGAGATGTCTATACATAACTTTAGTTGTCTTCTTCTATGTGTCATGTCACTTCAGGACATGGGCGATCATGGCTCTCCACAATTTCCTGTTCTTTGTAGATCATAATAGATTTTGTCGTCTTTGTTATCTCTCCTAATCCCTGTTCTGCCAACCATTTACACAAGCTCATTACGTAAGTTATATGCTTCTTTCCTCTGGCTCTTCTGCATTCTTCAGTATGTCCTGTGTGTGTCAAATTTTCCAAGCCCTCTTTCCTCATGTGCCCTACAAATTTCAACTCTCTCTTTCTGATATTAAGTATAAGTGTCTTTTTTGTTTCCATTTTCCCTAAAACTTCATCATTGCTCAGATGTTTGGTCCATGGTATTCTCAGCATCCTTCTGTAGAACCATATTTCTGTTGTCTCAAGTGTTTTCTCCATCTGTGATGAAATGATCCAGCATTCACTACCATCTAAGAGTACTGATATTACATAACAGTCTTTTTTTTTCCCCCATGAAATTTTCCTGTTTCTTAATACTTTGCTTAACTTTTGAAAGGCATCTTTCACTCTCCCTATGATTTTGGAGTCACATTTTCCATTTTCTGTTAAAACACTTAGTAGATGTTTTAAATATTTGTACTTACTTTTGTTATCTCCAATTTGAAATTTGCTTGTTGGGTTGTTAAACTCTCGAGATATTTTTCTGCATAGATATAGGAATTTTTGCACATAGAAAAATTAGAAATTAGTTATCTCATTAGTTGATAAAATTAAAAAAATGTCCCTGATTTAGAGAGACAGTAAAGGAGACGTTAGGTCAACATATTAATGGAACTCTCTGTTGAATGAAAAATTGACAAACGAAAGTCATTGTGATCAACTTGTTGAAACTGGTGCAGCCTTGTAAAATAAAGGTGACAGCGAGTTAAATGTCATCAAGAAAACCTTGGTGGATTAGTTTCATGTCTCCACAATTTTTTGCATTAAATTTTGTGCGTTGCCTGGAGTTGTCAGTCGGCCATGCAGTAGTTCAGAGTCTAAAATCCTCTTCTGCATATTGCTGAAAATTTTAATCGCCCTACCTGATCTGATCTGCCCTGACTATCCACTCTGAGAAGGAATAGCAATTTAACTAGCTGACAACCATGCTAATATCACAAAACTATGACAAAATTATAATGGAGATATAAAATGGGGGGGGGGTCAATTCTATATTATAATCAATATATAAACTGAACCCTCACTTTGTGGTCGCATACATTTATATTCCAGAGAATTTTGTCATTGTTGGTATCTGCTTGTGTTGGGATCGTCATCCTCTCTCTCCTTATTGCCTTTTCAAATTATCATGTTTCAAATTTCATTCTTCTGATTGGTTAAAAATAATCCAGAGGGTGAGTTTTCTTTTTGATCATTTTCTTTTTCCAGAACATTCCTTTTTTATTACTTGAGCCAGATGCAGCATTGCCATGATCAGGCTCAGAATCAAGGCTTATCAAAAAAAGTCACATCTGAACGCCTCATTGGTTGATATTGCCCGCTTTTAGGTAACAGTTTGGGACATCAATTTTTATATAGAATCCTTTTTTTAGAGAATTATTGTATAATTATTTTCTTTTTTTAAATATGACTGTTTACTATGAAATTGTTTCATTAACTTTCTATTTGTCTTTTCAGGATGACCCTTTTGCTACAATAGAACCACATCTTGCCCGCAGTGTCTTTGACGATGCTGTCGTCCGAAAAATGATAAAACGTAAGCGGACGGCGATCTTAGTCACTTCCCAGGTGCATCACATTAACAGTGCCAGTCAGGTGAGTTTCCTTTGCTTTTCAAAATATTATTCTTGGATGTATCTATGGAGACCCAACAGTTGATTTTAAAATTACAAGACTGTTAGAAGTTTCTAGAGAAGCACAAAATCAGAGGTAGTATTGAATCAGCAATTTTAGGAGAGGACATCTTTAAACATTTCTTTCTCTTATCTGTTTATATTTCTGAGAGGAGTTATTGTAGCCTTAACCTTATATCCAAGGACACATGTACTAGTGGATAGAAGCATTGGTTGATTGACCCCAAAATGTGACTTGATCCAAAGAATTGTGAGTTCAATAACTAGCGCCAGCAGAAAGAACAAAAACTTGGAGAGTCGAGCTATCAAGGGGAATTAGCTAAAACTGAGATATCCAAATGCATGTCACATGTGGAATTAGAACACTTTCCCTCCCCCTCCCAGACTAAATAAACAGTTTGTTTCAGAATTCCAACAAATATCACCTGAAGAAGGCAAAGCATACAATGGCCGAAACGTAGCAAATGTGGTAATAAAGATGAGGACAACACGTCAAAACAATGTAAATAGTGTAAATTTCTTTCTCTTTTAGACACTTGTCACTCATTTTAACTTGATTTTCCAACTTCAGTTTTTTCTTGGTAGCATTTTTTATTTTGTTTATAAGTTTCCGAAAGCCAAAAAGAATGAATCGATGGAAAAATATATTTGAGATCTTCTTTTTCTTCATCTTCATTCTGATCAACTCAGACGCTAAACATCAGAACTCACTCTCTTCTCACCCTCATGTTTTAGCCATTGAAATACCAGTTTTCATACAATCACTGAAGTTAAGCAATGTCAAGTCTGGTCAGTACCTAGATGAGTGACCACTAGGGAAATACCAGGTGTGGTAAGCTTGGATGTGCAGATAGTATATCTTACAGCTGCATCACATTGAATCAGTGGTTACTGTATGATCAGCAAACTTAAGCAACATCAAGCTAGGACAGTAGCTAGATGGGTAACCACTTAGGAATATCAGGTGCTGTAAGACTGAAAGCAAAGGTGGTATGTCTTACAACCTCATCACGTTAAATCATTGTTTCCGCGTATGATCAGCGAAGCTAAGCAATGTCAAGCCTGGTCAGTACTTAAATGGGTGACCACATGGGAATACCAGGTGGTATGTCCTCATCACATTGAATCACTGGTTCTTATACAATCAGGTTTGGATAGTGATTTTCTAAGCCTGGCTTAGATGTGGCACAAGGCCGCAAGTATGGGGCACCCAGTGAGGATAGAACTCACTACTCAGTCGTAATTATTCTAGCTAGATAAGCTGGCTAACCATTACACCACATTGAGGTGCTCAAAATGATTTCCTAAGCTAGATTAGATCTGCCACAAGGCCGAAAGTATGGGGCACCCGGTGAGGATCAAACTCACTACTCAGTCGTAATTGATCTAGCATGACAAGCTTTCTAACCATTACATCACCTCAAGGTACCCAAAATGATTTTCTAAGCTAGATTAAATCTGCCACAAGGCCGAAAGTATGGGGCACCCAGTGAGGATCAAACTCACTACTCAGTCGTAATTGATCTAGCATGACAAGCTTTCTAACCATTACATCACCTCAAGGTACCCAAAATGATTTCCTAAGCTAGATTAGATCTGCCACAAGGCCGAAAGTATGGGGCACCCAGTGAGGATCAAACTCACTACTCAGTCGTAATTGATCTAGCATGACAAGCTTTCTAATCATTACACCACAATGAGGTGGCCAAACAATCAGGTTTGGATATGTGGAGGAGTAATGGATAACGGTTCAGAATTGAAATTCGGACAACCAACTTCTAATTCCAGTCAGTTTTGTTACATTTATTCATGTACAAATACCCTTCGTAAATGTATGAATCCCTTTCTTTTGTGCTGCACTAGCTATGGATTAATTAGTAAAACTTGCATCAGTAAAAATTATTATTATCTCCCCCAAATTCTTACAATCTAAAAATAATTTCTAGTTTCAAATACTCTGCAAAAGGTTGATAAGTTGTAAAAAACAAATCAATCAGACAATCATATTTTGGCAGCTAAGGTCTCATCAGTTTACTGTTGAAATAGCTAGATGTAGTTGTAAGTTCTATGTCAACAGTTCCTTCATTTGCACTTCTTACTTGTGGAAGTCTATCCGGCTTATTGCTTTCCAGTCAACTTTGATCTTCAAAAATTTAAATACAACACCATCGTTATCTTCTGTCGTCTTAATTCTTTTATTGTTCTCTCTCCTCAATAATGCTTTTGTCTCATATTCTTTTACACTCAATATCTTCTTGCATCTTAGTGACTTTATTGCCTTACTTGGATTGAAATGATTAAAAAAGAGAATTAAACGATAATACCTTTCACTTTAATGAACTATTATTGTTTTGAAAATACAAAGTATCGAACTCCAGCACTCAATGTGCGATATTATATATATATATATATATATATGGTATCAAATGACAATTGGAAAAAATCATACATTTTGCCGACGCGTTTCGTCTTCCGACTTTTTCAAGGCAAAAATGAAATCGAAATGTTTTTGCTGTTATAGTTACATTAAAATTCAAAATTAAAAAGATAGACGCTTGTATCTAAGCCTTTTTTCTGGTTAATGTAAATAAAAAAAAAAAAAAAATTTTTTTTTTTTTTTGTATGTGGATAACTATATATATATATAGTTATCCACATACAAGCCTGTTTTGCTCATCAGTGTGGCTAGACATCCGATTGCTTCAAGCCGGGATTGAAACCTGACCAATTTGGCATCAGTAAAAGATCCTACCCCTAAGCTATCAACACATGGCAGAGAAAAGGAAATTTTAACGTATTATATAAGAGATGTATACAAACACCAGCAGCCAGAGGGCTCAATTCATTAATGAAGAGTGATGTGTTAATAGCAGCTGAGGCTACTGTTTTGAAATTACCCATTTCTCCATAGTGCTTGATCGGAATTGCATGGAATTGTTATAGTAAAATTTATTTGCTAATACATATTTCAATGTCAAAATTGTTAACCATTGAGTTTTCATGGTAAATCTTTTGGCTCGTGTATTTTTATAGTGAAAACCTTTGGACAAGTCATTTTTATATTAAAAATTATTAACCATCATATGTTATATTAAAATATTTGCTTAATATATTTTTATTGTACAAAAGTTATTGTGCTATGCATTTTTATATTGAGTATTATTGTTCAGTCTATTTTTATAGTAAAAATTGTTTACCAATACAGTTCTATAATAAAATCATTGTGAAGTTCATTTCTATAGTAAATTATTGGTACATTTTTAGATGGTTTGGTTTGTTTTGTTTTACTCATATCAACCTTAATGATTCATTTAATGCCAACAACTTTTTTTTTCCTGGTAATATTTTTGTTTTGTCAAAAATTTATTTCTGCTATTTTTTTCCTCAAAAATGTATAGCTGGTAATATTATTTTTTCAAAAACATACAGCTGGCAACATTATTTTTTCAAAAACATATTATCAGAGGCCTTGCTGTTGGACGTAGTTTATCGTCTTACCCAGAATGCAGATGTAGTTTATTGTCATACCCAGGATTTATACATTTTTAGAGTCAGTATAATATAGGTCTAAAATGGTGTACTGCCAGCCTGTTTGTACAGGAACTGCCCAATCCCCACTTTCCGGTCTCAATAGAGTCCAAAAGCATCTCCTCGTCCTTGTGGGTGATGAATATTTTCCACCTTACAAACCCTCTCTCACGGACAAAACGTTGGAAGAATATCACTGCTGTGCCACATGTAACTCTCATGGCGGCTGGGGTGTGTGCTAAATATCACTGCCAGCCTTTGATAACCTGGACGAGGCTCCGCTGAAGAGCAGAGTCTCGTTTGTGGAGGTTGACTGCCCCTGAACCCGTTTATATGCATTTGAATAGGGAATATTTTTGGCCAAGCTTACGGGCTCGGAGATCCCATATTAAACCCAGCCTTGTGCCACATGTAACCCTCGTGGGGGTGGGTAGCTAAATATCACTGCCAGCCTTTGATAACCCGGACGAAGCTCTGCCGAAGGGCAGAGTCTCATTTGGGGAGGTTGACTGTTTTGCAGTTTTTTGTGTATCTATATATATAACTAGTGAGCCAGTCCAGTCAAAATGCCTTGACTCACTTTATAGTTCACCAATAGAAAGTTAACCAATCAGAAGACGTAGAACATTCAATCCGTCGTGTATAAAGGCAGCCATTTTTGTTCACTCTACCCGAATGTCCAGTCCAGCTTGTCAGGTGAAGAGAAACAGAAGGACGAACTATACTCTGCTACTGTCTTCAAAATATCCACTGCTAACGTGAACAACGCTTTCCTACTGTCTTCAAGATATTCACTGCTAACCTCTGGATTCTCTACTCAAGTCAACCGTCACTGAACAACAGACTGCTCCTGAACCTGTTTATATGCATTTGAATAGGGAATATTTTTGGCCAAGCTTACGAGCTCAGAGATCCCACGTTAAACCCGGCCTTGTGCCACATGTAACCCTCATGGGTGGGGGGCTAAATATCACTGCCAGCCTTTGATATCAAAGACTGAAGAATTACAGAACAGCTGCTGGTGGTATTGGCGATAGAGTCAGATTCAGTAGAGTGCCTGACACGTGAGTGTTAATCTTTAACGTTGTTTCATTGAACGGATTACGTCCTGTGCTGTATTCTATATTCATAGACTATGGTGAACATGGTCAACAACTGCTTTATCACTACTTCCATGGAAAGTGTTTAGACAAACTAGATTCCTTATTTCCATCAGTTCTAACCTTCACAGCTAAGACCTGCCATGGTGCACATATTGAAACACACTCATTCTCGTCATATTCCGTGGGTGAGAATTTTAATTCAAGCAGCTTCTTCCCACAAACCACTACTTTGTGGCACCAACTCCCAAGAGGATGTTTTCCCAATCACTACAATCTTAACCTATTTAAGTCTATTGGTAACTGTTATCTTCCCCAGATATATTTTTTTTAAGTTTTTCACCCCAAGCAAGGTGGGAAGCCACTAGCACGCAAGGGGTTACAGAGAGTTGGAGTGAGAGCAAAGAAGGGTGATAGAGGAAAGGATGAAGAGAAGGATAGGGGATAGATCAAGATGACTGGAGATGTCGATTGACATTACATTTGAATAGTTGGAGATTATAGCTATCAGGGAAACAGGAAAAGGGGAGGTAGTTCCACAGGCGAGAGGTGTGAGACATGAAGCTATTGAAGTAGAAGAGACAGCTACATTTAACAGTTTTGACAGTGAAATGGTGAGAGCAAGATGCCAGCCTAGTACAACGCTTAAATTCATGAAGTCTGGGAACCAGCGAAAGCAGCTCCTCGGAGCAGTTACCATGAAAGTATTTGTAAAAAAGACAGAGGAAGGTGACGGCATGTCTGTGAGAGAGAGACTGCAGATGAGATGTCAGATCAGGGCCAATTACATTGCATATCCATCTCTGGATCTTATCAAGAACTATGAGACAAACAGAAGGGGCACTGAACCATATATGGCAGCAATACTCCATGCAAGGGTGAATGGTTGATTTGTAGATTTGAAGGATCGACTCCAGCGAGAAAAATTTCCTGGCGCGGTACAGGGAGCCAACTTTCCTTGCGGTGGACGAAGCTATTAACTCAATGTATTTGTACCATCTCAGGTCAGCAGTCAATGTGAGACCAAGCAGTTACAAACAGGAGCTCTCGAGATGTTGAGCATCAGACATTCTCATGGGGGGGCAGAGATGGTTCTCTGTGGTGAGTAGTAGCAGAGAGCAGTTTTGTTTTTGAGGTGTTAAAGTTAACCAGCCAATTCCTGCCTCGGTCCTCAACCGATTGGAGGTCCTTTTCAAGACAAATGGCCTGGTTAGTTTTGTTGGCGACCCTAGATTTGTTTTTGAGGCAGGAGTAAATAGTAGTGTTGTCCGCGTAGATGCCTACTTGGGAATTTATGACCTAAACTGTAAAAAAAAAAAAAGTTTGTCTGGTGCAATTTTTTATGACCACAATTTTCAAATTCTCACATGTCTATATCCTTTTTTTTTCTTTTCAGATTATTGTTGTAAATCGACACCAGATTCAGTGCCAGGGAAAACTAAGTGACATTAAACGACAAGCCCCTGATTTATACGAAAGTTGGAGAAGGATCCTTAGGGAGAGCAAGTATGTCTAATTCATGCAATGGTTTCTTTATGTAGCCGTCTTCCTAAATTCTTCTTTGAGATTGAGTACAGTTACTTCTTTGAGATTGAGTACAGTTAATTCATCCAGATCACTGCTGGAGAATGAGAAAGTTGAGAGAGACAGCAGATATCAGATTGTTGGTCAGGCACGTGTCATTTAAGAAAGAAAATTCTGTAATGCACATATTGAATTTATGTAAAAGTTTCAAGTACCTTCAATTTCACAATACTAGTGAAATCTTAGAAGCATCTTTGAAGTTTTCTCAGCTCTTTATTGCCTATGCAGACAACTGTAGCATGACACTTATGAACCTTAAGGAAAAAAAAATAGATGCTCGGAAAATGATTTGGATAGAAATTTAGTAAAATCCCTCTTAGGCAGCTTAAATGTTCATCAGACTAGTATAAATAGCAGCAAAGTATTGGGTTGATACAAAGGTTCTCCAGTCAGCTTAGACAATCATCAGATTAGTATACATTTCAGCAAAGTTTGGTTTTCTTTGCTTTGCTGCAGTGTTTTAAATTGAATTTCAAAGACAATATTTTCATATTTGTATATAGATTTATTCAACCACCTACTTGTCATTTTGTCCACTAGCTTTGAAGCAGCGTCGTGATTCCATTCTCCCTGAACTTGGCATCTTTCTGGGTGCTGAACTGGTCTAAGTGGTTTTTTAGGGGCTTTTTTTCATTATCTCACTCCATGCAAGGCAATAATGCACCTAAGACACAAGGGGTTACTGAGTATGAAAGAATAAAAAAAAAGAAACATTATTAAAGAGCAAGAACAATAGAAGAGTAATCAGGAAGACAGTAGATAACAACTGACATTGCATTTGAATATTTGAAGATCAAAGTTGGCTGAAGCCAGAAGAGAGTTCCACAAGCGAGAAGTGTAAAAAAGAAATTGTTAGCATGGAACTTATGGAACTGTGAATTGATGAGATCTTGCTGCCAATCTAGTACTGTGCTTAAATTCATAAAGTCTAGGTACCATATTGAAGAGTTCTTGCAGAGGATAGAAGTTTTTCCCACTAAGTGAAATTTGTAGGGATGGAAATAAGTGATTAAGCAAAGTAGCAAGATCAATTGAGCACAGCAGGTGTAGCAGAACATTTCAGTCAAGCTGTTCCAATTTCAGTCTGGTCTGCAAAGAGACATGAGTTCTGGCATTGTCCTGATAGAAAATAATAATCTTCCAATTGGTTAATTCTGAATGCTTTTAATTGGTTCCTATCTTCAGCTCATTTGTGAACAGGACATATCTGAAGAGGCTTGTAATACTCCAGGCCCTTCCAATTCAACAAGATAAATAGCTTCATCATTTTCTGATGCCAACCAGCTTTTAGAGTGGTTAATGGTGTCTCATTTCATTTTCCCCTAGACTTTTTTCACTCCACATTGTTGTAAGCAATCTGTCCTTCATCACCTGTGATCATTCTTTTTCAAAATGGATCATTTGAGTAGAGAATCGCAGATGAAAATGGAGTCCATTAGAATATTCTCTATTAAATCATGAGGCATCCAAATAGCAGTTCACATTTCTAAGTGCCTTCAAATGTTCATAGAAAAGTTGCTTCACTGTGTCTTGCCAGACAATTTTTCTTGTCAGAATCCATCTTGCATATTTATAAATTTACCATTCGTCCATGCATTGAATACTGTCACCATATCTGGTCTGGTGTTCCTGCCATACATCTTGCTATTCTTAACAAAATCCAAAGAAGGATCTGCAATCAAATCGATCTTGACCTGGCATCTTAGCTTCAGTTACTTTCTCACTGACATGGCTTTCCTCTGTCTTTTCTATAAATATTTTCATGACAATTGTTCTAATAAGATTTTTTCCCTTATCCCAACTATATGAATGCTACTAGATTGGCAACTAGGTCTCACCATTTTACTGTTGAACTAGCTAGATGCAACCACCACTTCTGCTCTAACAGTTTCTTTTCTCACATATCTCACCTGTGGAACACCCTTCTGATTTCTTGCTTCCCTGATAACTACAATTTAAAAAATTTAAATGCAATTACTATCTTCTGTCTTCTTCATCCCTGTTTCTTTTATTTGTCCTTTCCTCAGTTCTCTCCCCTAAAGTCGTCTCATGAACTTTCACTCCCTTCTAGTGGCATTATTACCTTGCTTGGGGTGAAATAATTTTAAAAAAATATGATATCTGGAGTGTACCTCTACAATATCCTGTGACATGTGATCTGAATTATTTTTAATTATTGTTTCGAGTTCATCATCAGACCTTCCTCACGGTTCTTAGTTTCCACATCAAAATTTCCATTTTTGAACCTATGAAACTGATATGTCCCAAAAAGGGATATATTTAAACGAAGTAGCTAAGTGGTTTTGGCTACTATAACCAAGTAGAATACGGTAGCAGTAATCGACTGGTACTCGTCGTAGTCACAGGTAAGAAGTGTAGATCAATGGTGTAGTCCCAATGGGCGTCGTTATAGACTTAGCTCTCAGACTACATGTCCATCAGTATTTATGACGGACACTAGCCAATCATATTCCAGTGAGGGGGGAACACAGGTGTATGCATATTTCATTATATCAGAAACTAACGAATCACAAACAGTACTTTCCGCTATGACACCATCTACATAAATGGCACATTTCTTTTATGCTGTTTGTATGGTATTTTTTTCCTTTCTGAAAATAAGAGCATCGAATGGCGATGATGTAGCTCATCCCTTTACCCATTTTCACTTTTAATGTTATTTAATTTAATAATATGATAGGATAAAGAACAAATAGGAAATGTTTATCAATCTAACATGTTTCACTTTTATTAAAGCTTCATCAGAGAATGATATGGAGAAAAAGAAGAAAGAAATTCTGGTATTTTTTGTGTTATTTGATTTTCATTGGTAATCGTTTTTCACATACATTCAACTTGTTAAGCAAAGAAAAATTTATAGCATTCTGAACTCAAGTAGAGGTGAAGCATCTTTTTGAATCTCAGAATAAATTAATGAATTCAAAGTTTAACTGAAAAGACATAAAAATATTGCTTCTTTCTTTTCTTTTATCAGCTCATAGGTATATATATTTTCTACACGAACTAAGTAAAATAATTGATAGGAATAATATAGGACTCTACAGGGACGATGGTCTCATAATCTTAAGAAACAATCACAAACAAAACACAGACAAAACTAGAAAAATAATCATTTTTCAAAAATATGGGATTTGACACAGACATAAAAA
Source organism: Acanthosepion pharaonis (assembly GCA_903632075.3). Classification (NCBI taxonomy): domain Eukaryota; kingdom Metazoa; phylum Mollusca; class Cephalopoda; order Sepiida; family Sepiidae; genus Acanthosepion; species Acanthosepion pharaonis. Next base: position 470,675 of record CAHIKZ030001679.1, on the reverse strand, counting down.
CTCACCTAAATGATTTTCTAGACAAGAAAAGGTACATATGAACCATACAGAAAACCTAATGATAAACCACTCTATATATGTACATCTTCCAACTACCAGCCATTAATAATCAAGCAGATACCACAATCAGTTAACTGCAGGCTTTGCAACAATTCTTCCAGGGAAACCTTCTTCAACAAAGATAAGAAAGACTATGAAACAGCCCTAAAAGATAGTGAATTCCCAGTAACAATCACACACACAGCACCAAAAGAAAGCTATCAAGAAGAGAAACACCATATGGTTCAACTCATTGTACAGCAAAAATGTAAAAACAAATGCTGGAAAAATATTCATTAAACACATACACTTCCTCACATCGAACACTCTCCACAAGATATTCAGCAAAAACATAGTAAAAATCAGCTACAGTTGCATCGAGAACATGACACAAATAATAAAAAAGCACAACAGGAAAACAACCAACAAACCACCTGAACAAATTAAACCTACATGCAACTGGAATAAAGAATGTCCCTTAAATGGCAATTGCTTGCAGAACAATTTTTTGAAAGAATATATTTGTTTCAGTCTAACCAAATTCATCAGTTTTCTTTTCTTTTTTTTTTTGATGGGAAGAAAAAGGAAAAGAAAAAGAATACAGATGAATTTGAAACAAAAAAATATTCTTTCAAAAGATTTTGAAACTACCCATGCATCTCGTTTCATGCACATGTGTAAATATGGCAACATGAACAAAGCTGAGTCCGATGAAATCCTAATGGATAAAACACGTCACAAGAAATTTGACAGTTTGTAATATTTTTCTAAATATATATATATATATATATATATATATATATATATATATATATAAAGAACAATTAAGAAACATATATCAATCTGTTTCATTTTCATTAAAGCTTTGTCAGGTTTAATAAAAGTGAAACATTTGTTCTTTATCTTATCATTCTGTCGGATTCCGATCCATAATTGATTTCAAATCATACTATATGTAGTCATTCTAGGGTGATCACTTTATTACTTAATGACAATAGGAAACCGATCCCCCACTTTAGGTACAGTAGACTCTTATATTTAGACTAAATATCTCATTCTCTGATGAAGCTTTAATAAAAGCGAAACATGTTAGATTGATAAATGTTTCCTATTTATTCTTTATCTTATGATTCTGTCGGATGTTGGCAATACCATACAACTAATTAAGAACAACTTAATTGTTCTGAAAAATGTCTCTGCAAATTGTTTTGTAATGTGGAAGGGGTTGCTTGGATATGTTAGTGAGGTTCCAATGCGGGGTTACTTTGAGGTGGACTATCATTGACCTCATTGCAGAGAGACCTCAGTATATCTGCATGTTAATAATGCCAAGCAAGTCTATATGAAAAATTTCAAATAATCAAGGACATTTTTTTTTTTACAAGAACCAAAAAAGCTTTTCTTGAAATCAAAGCAATTATCATCAGAGGTTTTTGGTGATAATTTTTCTTTTTAAATCTCGGGTCGTTGTTTCTCATTCAGCATCATTGAATCAATCACAGGGTTTTTACATTGTCTTTTTTCTTTTCCTTCCAGGAAAAACGTTGTCCCTGAAAGGTACATCGCTTTCTTACAGCATGTTAATTTCTACTTATTATTTTTCTTTACTTCTTTTTCTAGTTTTTTATTTTATTTTACTCCTTTGTTGGGCATGAGAAATCGGCAATTTCTTTAAGTTTTAACTTAAAAAAAAAAAATGCTTTGTCTACTTTTCGACCTTTTGGATAAGACCAAAGTGTAGAATCAGTTCTAATTGGTATATTATCAGAGAAAATCACAAAGATACACGCCTTTTATCCAATAGTAACTGATAATGGTAATATATATAACAGTTTCATGCCTAAACTGCTAGAAACAGATACTACACTTTGCTCTTAGAAAAAATCCAAAAAGCGAGATTTATCTATGCGCCTGCTCAAAAGGAATGTGTGGCACAAGGCCGCGTTTAAAGGGGGAGATCATGTGTGCATGAGACCAGAGGTATAAATGGTCCATCCTCTCCAGCATTTCTTTTTAGGTACGTATCAAACTCCAGGAATTAACTGTTTAGGGCTATGGATCGTTGGAACTGGATTTCATTCTTTAATGCCAAATGGCCAAAAAGCTATGTCCAACTTCCCACAAGAATGGAATAGATCACAATGTCTCGTTTAATGTGAGGACCTTCGCACGTACATGTGGGTAATTAAAGTTCAGTTCCTTGGCTTACAGATTTTAAATGCTACTGGCATCAGGGACTAATTCTGAGCTGGGGGAGTTACAGCAATTTGACTTAGATATTATTTATTCCCTGAAGGCTGAGAAACCGAATATCAATCAGGAAAAGAGAAATTGGATTGTGCCACATATTATGTATATCATATTGCTTCAAGAATTTACATTTTCTGCCTATACTTTTTCATCATGCATGTATATATATATATATATATATATATATATATGCATATATATATATATATATATATATACACTATCAAACACTAAACAGCATTCAGGGAGTCAGAACTAAATCATAATGATCACTATGGTGATCATCAGATAAAAAAAATCAGAGTAACAATTTGGGTCGGAGTGCCTGAGAGCTGTTTGGTATTTGTTAGTATTACTGCTCTGTCTTAGTTTAATTTCTAGAGCCATTGAGCACTTTAGGTTTTTGTGCAACAAGGTGTTTTTATTTTTATTTTCTCTATTTTTGTCTTTTTTTTCTTGTCCTTCTTTTTCTTTTGTCTGTTGTTGCTTTTTTTCTTTGGCAGGCTGAGTATTGGTAGGCTTATTCTTTGATGCTTTTTCAATAACCAATTTATTTTTATTATATAGATAGGTAATGAAGAGATAGCGGTAGTTAGATAGATAATGAACAGGTAGAGGCAGGTAGATAGATAATAAACAGATTGAGATAAACTGGTAATGAACAAACTAAGATATCGATAATGAACATAGATAATGGACAAAGATGGAGATACTCTGATCATTTTTAAAAATACGACAGTGATACAATGATATACAGGCACACAACTAAAAGTCTTGACGATCAGAGATTGGAAGCTGACCTCTTTTCTGGTCTAACACTAACTTCCCAATGAGGAAAAGAAATGGCAGGTTACATTTAATGCCTCGAAACCCAAACTGGTTATATTCCATCACGACCAATCAGACCCATCAGTCACAATGAATGGATGTCCCTTCAAGGAGGCACCATGCCTTGAGAGGATATTGGGCTTCTAACTCACACCTAAACTCATGGAATTCCTATATATGAAAGATGCAGGTAAAATGATCAGCTCCCTGTACCATTCCAGTAAGTACCTGACTCCTCATGCTATTCTCTTCCTATATAAGAGCCAGATCAGGCTGAAAATGGAGTACTGTTGCCATATTTGGTCACGAGCTGCCCAGACCTCACTTTCCTATCTTGACAGAGTTCAAAAGCATCTCAGAGTCCTTGTTGGAGAAGAATTATTTTCCACACTCCAACCTCTCTTTTGCAGGTGGGATGTAGTGAGTCTGTCACTGCTCTCTCACTACTACGATAGAAACTGCTCACACAAACTGCATCTCCTGGTTCCACCAGGTCTGATCTTCATGGCTAAGATACGACATGCCACTTACATAATAGCAGACAACCCTCATTTCCTCTGTATTCCATCAGCAAGAAGTTCCACTCAAACAGCTTCTTCCTGTGAACAACTGCCCTACAGAACAGACTCCCAAGAGAATGTTTCCCTAATCACTACAATCTGTTCAAGTCTAGAGTTATCTTCCCTTCCTATTAATATAAACTCCCCCTCAATGTAATGTAACAAAGAATCAGGTCAGCTCGATAAAAGACTCAAAGTTTGTTGTATGTAAGCACCAGAAGCTACATCCTCTTCCACAATAGGCTATTGAGAGAGGATTTTCTACAGGTATTGCTGACTATTTGCATATGAACAATATACTAGGCCGGTATTAGTCAATAGTCCGTGTGGGTCTGGGACTGAGATAGCTATATAACACCACTGTTTTTCTCACTTGATAAGAGTGCTTCTCATTTGTCACCATGTGAATACCAGACAAGATGAACACACATAACCCTCTATCTTGAGTGGCCCCTGGGCCTTGTACAGGATGAGCCTTACTGTAAAAAAAAAAAAAAGATAGATAATGAACAAATTGAGATAGAGAATGAACAAACTGAGATATATAAATATTTCTTTCTTTCTAACAAATTTTTCATATTTCTTTATACTTTGCTTAGCTTTTGGGAGGCATCTTTTGCTATCTCAATGTGCCTTCAGATTTCAGTGTCGCACTGTTGGTCCTCTGTTAAAATGCTTCCTAGATATTCAAATTGTTGTACTTGCTTGATTTTGGTATCTGCAATTTGTAATTTGCATGTTAGGTTGTCCTTTTTGCTGACAAGCAAACACGCTGTCTTCTTGCGTTTGATGTTTATTCCTTTCTTCTCACTTTCCTTTGTTATCTTCTGTAGGAGTTCTTGTAGTTTTCTCTCTGTGTCTGCTATCCATATTGTGTCATATATGCATCAGTAATAATAAGAACTTTTACATTCTATCTAAATTAATTATTAAATCCAAACAACCTTCCCCATGTAAAATGATGGATTGGTTTTGGGGACTTAACAAATTTCCTTTCATACAGATCCAATGCCACAGACTATTGCCACTCTATTGCTATTTCCATGGCATATGTTCAGATTGAAGAGCTAGGACCAGCTATGCCACATACTCATCATCCATATATCAGTAAGAAGGAAGTTCCACTCAAATAGCTTATTCCTGGGAATGGCTACTTTGTGAAGCAGACTCCTGAGAGGATGCTTCCTTAATCACAACAATCTTAACTTAATGCAGTAACTCTCTACCTTGAAAGGCTTTTGGGACTTGTATTGAGTGAACTTTTGTTAAAACAAAGAAGATAATTTTCTACACACAGATATTAAATTAAATTTCAGTTTTTATTCTCAAAAAAATTGTAGATGAATTACATTGAATTTTGGACGTTATTTTTCATTTTATATCTAGCATGTGATTTTTCAAAGCAAAAGGAGGAATAAGAATATGAGGCTAGTTAAAACAAAACTAAGAAAGAAGTAATTCAGTGCTTGCTAAATGAAAGTGGTTTAAAATGATAAAATTAACAGTAACCCCAAAAATAAATCTATTTGCATCATCTTCTGTATGCTATGTCCCTTCAGGATGTGGGTGATCGTGGTTCTCCACAACTTCCTGTTCTTTGTAGCTCTTAGCAATGTTTGTCTTTTTGCTATCTTGCCCAACCCCTGTTCGGCCATCCATTTTATTTTACATAAACTTGTTAGCCAGGTTATTTGCTTCTTTCCTTTGTCCCTTGCCTTCAACGTTTCCTGTAAGTGTTAAATTTTCCAAGCCCTCTTTCCTCATTACATGTTCCAGAAATTACAATTGTCACTTTTTGATTCTACATATAAGTGTCCTTTTTGCCTACAGTTTCTCAAAAACATTGTCTTTGCTCACACGTTCGGTCTATGGCAGGAGTTCCCAACTTTTTTGCATTAACACCTACTTTCACTTGGAAAGATTTTCCACCATCCACCTATATAATAAATATTCAAAAGCATACCAGAATTGTTTGGTAAAAGTTTGTTACTGGTTTGTAAACTTTTGTAGTCAAAAAAATACCAAAGGGAGGTAACAAATAATACTGACTTGTTCGGCAGCTGCTGCTGCAACTGGCATATTAAAGAACAAAAAGCAAGCTTGACCATTTAAAACTAGATATATAATTTAGTTTTATGGTCAGGGTTAATTTTAGAAGTGTTGACAAAAAAATTAAATGATTTTTGTTCATAATTATAAAATGAAAAAGAATATAAACTATTAAGAATGAATAAAAAATCAGTGGATAATTTTTATGTCTAATACTGAATGTAAATATTTGAATGTTAATGATCCTCCACAAAACTGTAGAAAGTACAAAAAATATTTCTTGCTGGCGGAGATATTAATTTTTTTTTTTTTATCTAGGAATGTAACTGAGTTATTCCCATTTAATCTTTTGATTTTTTATACAGATTCTTTCCACATATCTTTTGAATATTTTTTTGAATATTTTTTTCGGGTCGCATATCTTAAAATGTCTTTTTAATACTTAACACTAACAGTCTATATATCACTAACCACAATTTTCAATCACCCACCATTTTCTGTTGAATTGCCCACCCAACATTTGAAATTGCCCACCAGTGAGCAATATTGCCTAGGCTGAGAAACTCTGCTTTCTTTAATCGTTACGAATGAATAATATCTTTTTGTGTAACAATTGTATATATGACAACACAATTAAAATTTTTATTCTATAATCGGACATTATTTTCTGAACAACATAATATATTGAATCAAAATGTCAAAATTTCTTAAAGAACAAATGAAAACTAACTTCACCATAGAAAATTATATTTGTAATTTAGTTTTTTGGTTAATTTAGTGTTGGCAAAAAGTAAACGATTTTTTTGTTCATAATTATAAAATTAAAAAGAATATACATACATATAGCAATTAATAAAAATTCAGCAAATATTTTTGTGGTTCTTAGTTTTCCCTTATCTGATTTATATCTGAAGAACTATTTGAATATTAATGACCCTTCTCAAAACTATAGAAAATACCAAACTATTCATTGTTTGTGAAGATATTTATATCTTATCTAGGAATGTGACCAAGTTATTCCCAATTAGTCTCGTTTTTCTTTTGTTATTTTTCTTATACAGATTCTTTGCATATCACCTTTGAGTATTTTTTCTTGAGTAAAATATGTTGAAATACATTTTTTATACTCAAAAATCCTATATTGCCCACCAAAAATAGATAATCCATGTGACTAAAATGAATAAAAAATGACATTAAAATTAAATTAGCTTCATCTTTAAGCTTTCTATAAAAAAAATGGTGATCCAAAAAGTGGTGAGATTTTAATAAAGACTTATGTCCCCTGAGCAACAGATACTGAAAGATAATGGATCAATGAGATTTGGCTTTCATGAGCCTAAATGGATTAATTTTGTCAGACATTTGCTCCTTTTTACATTAGTCCAGAAAATTTTTCTTTTTTCTTCTTCTTTCAAAATGTTACATTTTTTTTCCATTCCCAAAGATATTTTTCTCAAAACAAAAAAAATTTTTTTTTTAAATGTTTCATTTTTGTCCAAATGTTTCAGTATTGCTCCTTTAATTTTTTTTTTCGAAAGAAATGTTTCTTTTTTATCCTTCTCCTAAAAAAATTTACATTTTTTTTCATTCCCAAAGGTAATTTTCCCAAAGAAATGTCTCCATTTTTCCTTTCCCAAAATGTCTTGTTAAAAAAAATGTGTCTTTTTCTACTAAAGTAATATTTGTAATTTACTTTCTACCATGTCTAAGCCAGAAGTGATTTACAAATGCGAAGATATATTGACAAATACCAACCAGAAATCTGAATATTTATTAGAAATACAGAAAAAAGAAATAACAATAGCAACAAGGAACTTTCATTGTTTTTTAATCAAATGTGCATTTACATACATTTTTTTATATTTTCCTTTTGCTTTTTTACTTTTTTTAAATGTTTAATTTTTAAGTTTCTGACTTTATGTCTACACACTATCTGAGTCAAAAAATGCCAACATAATAATGTTGGTTGAAATAGCTGTTCTTATGAGGTAATTTTGGATTTCTCAATTATATATATATATATATATATATATATCATGGCTGTCCTCTCGGTTTCGAGCGTGACCACCTCCTTTATTTCATGTCCTCACCCCCCCACCGCCCATCCCCTCTGATTCCATGTATTCGCAGGTGACTCTTCAGGCCAGCCAAACTGCGACAAATTTTGCCACAGAATTTGTTAAACCTGTATGCGTTGCCAAAACGTATATCACCAGTGGACTTGGGACATAGGTCAGGTTAAGTGATGCTTTATAAGAAAGCATCACAAAAAAAAAAACAGAAAAAACACGGAAAAAGGTCAAGGAGGTACCTGTACGTGAGTTTATTTATAGTGAATTGAGCTTGCACTGCACTCAGTCCACTTTTCGCGTGTGGTATAGATTTTCAATGGCACATAAAATGAGACGATTGGTCCATACCAAACACTCAGGTTTGATATTTGGAGTTT
>CAHIKZ030001679.1:357500-460000 GCA_903632075.3 Acanthosepion pharaonis | reverse complement strand
TGGTTACATAGTGGTTGCAAGTTCAATCCCTAGGCCGGGCAGTGTGTACTTGCACTCAGTGGAAATAGTTGAGCAATAACTGAACTATACTAAATAACATAGGAACTAGACTATGTCCCTCGACATGAGCAGTGGAATAAGAACAGTCTTCGCCTGTAGATTAAATAAAGGGTTCAGTTTTGTATTTTTGAATCAGAGTTAAAATACATTTTCAAAATAGAATCACATATTTAAGCAGGATTTAGTTTTACTCAAAGAAAAAGAGGGACTTTCTGCAAACATTCCACAACCCAAATCATGGCAAACAACGAGGCTAAAATCAAATTTCATACAGTAATAAAACACATCAGGGAAAAAAAAAAAAAAAAAAGTACAACCCCCCACCCCCCGAAAAGTGAATGCCACTTTTAGTTTTTGTTTCATTGAAAAAGGACACAGGCGTGTCCAAAAATTCCGAATTTAAAATCTTTCTCTTCATGATTGGTTTAGTCAAAAGGTAAACATATAATAAATATCATCAATATTATTATCATTTTGTTGTCATTTTTTATTCCTCAAATTTCATTAACCGGCCTATTAAATTCACACACACACACATACACACACACATGTGGGTTTGGGACAGCTACCTTATACTACTGAATATAGTTCAAGCCGGTTCAAATCTAACTGTTGATCTCTTATAGTAGTTCTCATTGGTTGGGCATTTCCTCCTGCTGACTGCTGCCGACTGCTCAGCCTGACCGTGACAGGTCTCTTCCCTGGCCTCCTGTTGACTGGTGTTGTTTCCGTTTGTGACCCCTTTTATGGCGTTTTTTTTGGCTTAACAGGCTAATTTTTTGACGACGATATAAATAGGAGGGAATTTGCTTTTGGTGGTCGAAAAATAAAACACTTTAAAATATTATTTTATTTTTTTTGACCAGAACTTGTGTGTTAATTAACATGCATAAATGAAGATAATGGTCATTTTGTGATGGGGCCTTGTCCTATTTTATCTGGCTCTTGCTCTTGAGTATGTTAGTTTATTTGCCTGTAAATCAGCCGAGATATGTCTTAATTTATTTTATAACATATATATTCAAATGTAAAAGAAGAATAAAATTATAATGTTTAGAACATTAATTTAAAACAGGACTCAATACAAAAGAAGAGCAATAAATATTTATTATACACGGTTACATTAAAACATGTAGGTATACAAGTGGATATTTTAATGGAATGTAGTGATGTTTTAATGTAACAGTGTATAATATATATATATATATATATATATATATATATATATATATGCTGGCTTTTTTTTCTTTAACTCTTTTGCTTAAATGGTTTAATCCTGTCCAGGGTTTTCCTACCTGTAAATTCTTGTGTCTGTAAAACAAAAATTTTTGGTTAAATCTTTTTTCTTTTTTTCTTTCTCTCGCTCCCTCACTTCATCTTTCCAGAATTCAAACCTGGTTGAAAAGGTATTTTTTTTTTCATTTTTATTTATTTTTGTTCATTAATCGTTTATTTTATTTTATTTTATTTTATTTTATTATGAGTTTATCTGTTGAAATTCTTTGGCCTTTGCCCTGTGTCAATCACTGACTGTGCCTTGCGGCTTGTGCTATGATTTTAAGATTTGAAAAAAAAAAAATGCAGCTTCAGGGCCACTTTTTTTTTTTTTTTTTTTTTTTTTTTTTTTTTTTATTTCTTTATTTTCTTTTTTTATTTGACTTTTCATTTTTTTATGTGCATTTCTTTTGGTGCATCTCCAGCTCCTGTCTTTTAACACTGCAAGGGTGGGGTTTATTTTTTATTTTTTTATTTTTTGTTTTTTTTCTTTTTTTTTTTTCTTAAATCACTTGCCTTTGCACCTCTTTATTGTTTATGCACAAGTTTATGCACCAATCCTATTAACATTGGTAGAAATATTTTAAAAAATGTATGTTGCTATCTATTTATTAGTAATGAAGATAAGCCACCATTTGCAAAGTGCCAAGTCGCACTCATGATGAAACATAATTTAACTGAATCTACTCACTAAGCACTGTAAGTCATAAATATTAAAAGGAAATCAACATGATAAAACTATTTGAAAATCCGTGAACCGTCAATATAACATCCTTCCTTAAAGAAATAGGTTTATGCCAAAACCTACAATAGATTATGTACATGCTACATATGGTTAACCTGAAAGTATAAAATTATGAACAAAATATCTGTAAATGTAGGCATCCAATTTTGTTTAAAATACATTTAGTTGAAGCCACAGAATTGGGATCAAAATATTTAGATTTCAGCATTAAATAACCCATAAAAGCATTCGTTAAATAACCCATAAAGGGATTCGTTAAATAACCCATAAAGGTGTTCATTAAATAATCCTTAAAAGCATTCATTAAATAATCCATAAAGGCGCTTATTAAATAACCCATAAAGGCGTTTATTAAATAACCCATAAACGGATTCGTTAAATAATCCATAAAGGCGCTTATTAAATAACCCATAAAGGTGTTTATTAAATAACCCATAAAGGGATTCGTTAAATAACCCATAAAGGTGCTTATTAAATGACCCATAAAGGCATTCATTAAATAATCCATAAAGGCATTCATTAAATAATCCATAAAGGCATTCATTAAATAACCCATAAAAGCGTTTATTAAATAACCCATAAAGGGATTCGTTAAATAACCCATAAAGGAATTCGTTAAATAACCTATAAAGGCATTCATTAAATAACCCATAAAAGCATTCATTAAATAATCCATAAAGGCATTTATTAAATAACCCATAAAGGTGCTGCTAAACAAAATCAACAAACCAATCAATAGGAGCAGATAGGTTTGCCTCTCATCCAGTTCATACTACTCCCTGGTCTTTTGAACAGGAGTAGAGGTTTATCCATTGTTTCCTCTTTAGAATTGGGTTTTCAGTTCCTTCAAAAGTCTTCTCATTCTCTTTCACTCCCTATATTTTTATCATATATATATATAAATTCAAATATAAATAAAAATATATTTGTGTGTGTGTGTTCACTTATATATATATATATATATATATATATATATATATATATATATATATATATATATTTCAATAAAAGAATTTTATGTTTAAAATTTTTTTTTTTTTTAGATACAAATATTTAAGGTTTAATAAAATTTTTATAATAAACAGTGAAAATTTTAATTTACTGGCCTGAATATATACAGGATATTTTCTATAAAAATTTTATCATACATTCATATTTTAAATGTTATTTAATACTGTTTATTATAAAACAGAGCATTTACTTTTTATAGTTGTATTTATAAATCTGAAAAAAAAAGAAAAAATAAATGAAAAAATGTTCCTTAATAAATAAATTGTCGGACTTTGTCCATTTCTTGATATATATATATGTATATATATATAGTTTATGCAAACATAGGTAATCCGTATGGGTAGACCTGAGGAGGATGATATCCAGAGAGCTCAATGTAAAATTCAGAGCAGATATGTTTGAATAAAAAACAGACCACGTTAAGATTCCATGTAATAAGATATTTCACCATAACCCCTTTAACAGGGTTCTGGATTGGAAGTAAAGTCTGAGGATCCAGAACCCTGTTAAAGGGGTTATGGTGAAATAGCTTATTACATGGAATCTTAACGTGGTCTGTTTTTTATTCAAAATATATATATATATATATATATATATATATATATGAACTGGAGTTAAATATGATTTAAAATCTGACAAAATAATAGAATAAGGAACAAATAAGAAATGTATTATAAACTTATTTAGTTTAGTTTGTTTTGTTTTATGGCATATCAACCTCAATTCATTATTTAATGCTGACAAGATTTTTATTGCTGGTAATATTTTTTTTTTTTTTTCAAAAACATATTGCTGGTAATTTTTTTTTTTTTTTTTTAAATGTATTGCTGGTAATAGTATTTTTTTTTCAAAAATCTGTTGCTGGTAATAACTTTTCCAAAAAAGTTTTGCTGGTATTAAAACCTATTTTTATACTTTCATAATGTTTTGACCACTTTGGAGGGGGGGTTAACTATTTGCCCATAGCTGGAACCTTAACAGGTGCTACCACCCCGGGTCAGAGTGGACCTGGGAACACCAGCAATTAAGAGGTGGTTCCATGCTCCTCAAAACCTACTAATCAAAGGCCTTGCTGCCAGATGTAGTTTATTGTCTTACCCAGGACATGAATCTAGTTTAATGTCTTACCTAGGACATTATAAATTTAGTATGTTTTGCTTTTATTTAAGCTTTGTTAGAAATTTCTGAACGTTACTTATGGAAGAGACAGTTACACTGCTTTTGAGTTCTGTGTTTGTTTTTCATCAGCTAGACGTTACGTGTTTTTTTCTTGTGTTACAGTTGGCACAACACAAAATAAGAAGAACCAGATTCATAGAAATTAAGATGGAAGAAAAAGGATTACATATAGTAATGAAATACGGATTTTATTTTACATATAATACAATATATTTTAAAACAATAGGGATGAGGTTTAAAACAATATAAGTTAGGAAATGCTAACAAGTTACTAAATGTGCGAAAGTCCAGAAAGTAGTTGGCTTAATGTGTAAGTATACAAGGGAGTGGGAGAGGAAATCCACTGTAGTTAAGATTAAGGCAACAGATGAGAATATGTCACTAGTCCAAGAATTATATTATTTTCTTCTTAAAAATAGTTTGATTAATTCATATCTATATAAAATAGTTTGGTCAATAATATCAAGGAAAGGGGTGAAGTATTTACCAATAGTCTTTTCTTTACAAGGACAGTAGGAATTTAGGTTCTTTCAGTCAAAGCTTTGTTCTTGAATCAAAAGAACCGGAGTTGACCTCAATAGTCATGGCTGTGGGTTCAGGAGGCAATTGGTTAGTTGGTACGAACTCCTGTCTATATATGTTTTTTGGACCCTCTAGAACCCAGTAGAAGTTTCTAGAGACATCTAGAAAGTTCCATTCTATTATTATGAAATCTAGAGGGTTTGGTGAATGGGAGCTTTTCATAAGGTAAAAAGGGCATTTAATAGCGACAGATTTAAGTCGTCATTTTAAGTTGGATTTTGTATTTTATAGTATAAGCGTAAAGAAGTAGAACAAAATGGGGCCTTGTAACACTTGTAACTTTAGTGCATGTGTATGGCTGGATTCTAGTGGATATTTTAGTGTCTGTCTGGTATTGTATGTCTATTTAATTCCTGATGATGATAGTGGGATGATAACATAACTGTATGCGGGTGTATTATATTTCTTATTGATCTTGTGGGTGTGTTGATTGGGAGATTGTTTGGTGTGTGTTGGAGAGAAAAACAATGAATAGCAAAAAAAAACAAAACCCCACAGAACTCAAAGAACTATGACTTTCTCTTCTATGCCTCGTTTCCTAAAATTTCTGATATAGCTTAAATAAAAGTGAAACACATTAAATTTATAAATGTTTCCTATTTATTCCTTATTCTATCACACACACACACTTATATATATATATATATATATATATATATATATATATATATATATAAATAAAAATGACAATAGGAAAACTAATAATTGCTGACACGTTTCATCCAATGTGGACTTTATCAAAGCAAAATACGAAATGAATTTTTGCTTTATAGTCCACATTGACGAAACGCATCAGCAATTACTAGTTTTCCTATTGTCATTTTTATTCATAAATATTGTCTTCTCTACTGGTTAAATCGAAGAAATTTTCATATATATATATATATATATATATATATAAATATATATATATATATATATATATATATATATATAACCACAAATATATATATATATATAGATAGATATAGATATAGATATATATTTGTGGTTATATATATATATATATATATATATATATATATATAACCACAAATATATATATATATATATATTTGTGGTGAAATATGCATGTAGAAGGGAAGAATTAAGTTAATCATCAAACATGGATCTACAAATTTCAATAGTTATTATTTATTTGAGCATTATTTTTCTTTCAGACTGGAAGAGATAAATTACAAAGATCATTTTTGAACAACTTCACAAAAAATATTTTGTGTATCTTTTTTCTTTACAGTACGACTGAATGGATTGTGTTAGTATAGGATAAACAAAAAATGCATCTACATATGTGCAGATGTGTGTGACATGGATTTACATTGTTTTATCTGTGTGCATAAATTACAATAGTCAGCCACATGAAATAAGCAGAGGAAACTGTTGATGCTCGTAAACAAACTTAGCCTGTATGTTTTCCTTTTATGTGTCAATATTGCTAAGCTTTTTTTGTAATATTATATACTCAAATATGTGAAACATATGAGTAATTAAGTATAAAAATTTCATTTTTGTTTGCATAACAACCAGTCAAATAGACTGGTCAAAGGTTCACTGAAAGACTAGTTAGCAAACAAGAATTGATCATATTTATAATGAAATAACCAGCTCCAAAATTTCTCAAAAATTAGATTTATTAATCTCATGTTTATTGATTAATAAATATTTTCCGAGTTTTTTAAATATTCATTTTAAGAAGGGAAAATATTGTTCATCATATTCTGAAGTGAACAGCCAAAATTTCATTCTATGATGTAAGACAGCGGATCATAATGTGCATTTGCAAATGCACAACATGCATTTTCAAATGCACAACGTGCATTTTTGTAGTTGTTGCATGAATTGTAATTTTTTTCTCTGTTCTTTTTTTTTATTTTCAAAAAGCTGTTCCATGTTGTATATGTAATATTATTGTCATTTGGACCAATGAAAACACACGACTGAGTATAGCAGGTCAGTTTTGGAAGCATGGTATTGCACTCAATTTGAAAGTTTCAGTTTGGCATGATAATTAATGACAAAAAATATTTTTTCCAAATCTTTACTGTGTTTTGAGGAAACAATTTTGAAGATTGTTTAGTCTTGCACTGTTAATTCTTTGTATCAATTTTAATCCTGCATTAACATGCCCCACTGAGTGCATCAAAGTGCCCCACAGGTGGAGAAGGTTGATGCATTTGACATACTGACATAAAGGTATAATATTATAAAAATTCTTCATTCTATGTATTTCAAAATACATTCCACAAATGGCCAACCCACTGGAATATGTGTTTGCCAAGTTTCAGCTCAATCAGCAGGAATAATGGTGGCTTCAAATGAGTTGACATCCACTGTTAATTGGGAGAGTTTCATTTTGGAACCGTCATATTCCACTCAATTTGAAACTTGGATCTTGAAATGATAAATAATGATACAAAATATCTTTTTCCAAATCTTTACTACATTTTTAAGGAAACAAGTTTAAAGTTTAGCTTCAAAATTGTTGCATTGAAATTTAATTCTGGTGATCAGTGAATTCCATATTTTGCTTGTGGTGATCCATAATTAGAATTCTGGTTTGAATATGTTTTCCATTCAATCTAATACAAAAGATAGCAACTTTAATTGGATTTATTCTTGAAATAGTAAAACTTTGAAGTCAGTTTGTAAGCAAAAACCTGCAGAAATTAGGTATTTCTCGATATGTTTTTCAGGCGATCTTTAAAACTAAATGCTCAAAAAATGGTAAAATCTATTAATTTAATTTTTACTATCAGTACCTATCAAATCAACTCCCAGCTTTTACACTGAGTGCAATGTTGATTTTCTAAAAAAGTAAAAAGTCAACGTCTCTCGTACGTAACATTACATTTTATGCAACTCTAGATTTCATCAATTACTGTTGGCCAGTGGATGAATGAGTAAACCCCAGGCCCTCATCAAATATTCAACTTATATTCTCATGTGTGATAAAGGAGACTGTTTCCTTCGTTGACATCTTTACATATCTATCTATCATATTGTACTTTCCCACACATGCACATCATATGTTCATATGTCAGGACAGCCATTGATATCATGTGAGGTGCAGATATGCACTTAGCAGCTAGATCATCTGCCAGGCAAACCCACTAATGCACCTGACTTCTCTGACATTCCTTCTGTATATATTAAGGTATGATTTGAGGTCAGACACATATTACAATGATGAACAACTATAAAATTCCATAAAGAAATTTCATAACATTAAAATATTTAAATATTTCTAAGAAAAATAGGTACTATAAAATCCATTTTCATATTTTCAAATAACTATTCCTTTTTGTTGTGTTTGTAACACAGTGTAACCCGGATATAAGAGAGTTGTCGGGACTGGAGAAGAAGTCTCTTATATCCGGGTTTCTCTTATATACGGGTTTGGTCTATTTTATATACATTAACACAGGCTCTAATTTGGGACCAGAGAAAATCTCTCTTATATCTGGGTCTCTTATATCAGGGTTACACTGTATTCATCATGATTTAGACTAAGGAAAACATAAGAGTAAATCTCTTATACATACACAACAAAATTATTCGTACACCCATCAATTTTGAATAATTTCATCCATTTCTCAGAATCTACCTTATATACTCACGGATAGGTTGCCCCCACCGGATAAGTCACACCCCCTACTTTATGGCTTAATAATTGATGATTTACTGTTGACTCACAGAGAGGTCACACTTGTAGAAGTCAAGTGACTCACCTGCTAACATGGCTGCCTTCTTGTGTCTTCTTGAAAAAGCAAGCCAGCTAATTTTACCTCATTTCATAGGAGAGTGACTAATGCAGCAGGTGGGTTGGCCCATCTTGCTAGAATAGACCTGCCCAACACATTTGCATAAGTAGTCTCTATTCATCCATATATCTCTCCATTAAATGACTCAGAATTAGTTTTAACTTGGTGGCTACACTAGTCTACTTGTGTGTCAGACCCCTTGCAAGCTAACCAATATTCAACAGCACTATAATCTGAAGAGTTACACAGCCCTTTTTAAACATAAGAATTATCAGATATCTACTTTATTTTAAAACTTACAATTATTAATACACTTTTGTAGATCAATTTCCATGTTCTTCTACATAATTTAGTACTTTTAATTTAAAACCTGCTTCATAATTCTTTCTTTTACTAATGATTAGGGTTTGTAACAAAAATCATAAACTATAAATTTGGCTACCAACTATATCACTGCGCAATGCAAAATAGTGCAAACATTTTGGGTACTAAATTCATGGACTTTGTTATTTGTGAATAAAACTTAAGAATGCCTTTTTATGTTATACTAGCAGTAGAGCCCGGCATTGCCCGGGGATGTAACAGTAAGAGATAGATCAAGTATCAACCATCATAAAGACTGAAAAATAAAATTTACAAAAATTATTGTTTAACATTGACGGACACGCATGTCTTAATTAGTTTTTTTTTTTTTTTTTGTTTTTTTTTGTTTTTTACGAATTGGGCAAACCCAAACTCAAACAAAAACATTGTTTTCAATTGTTATGAGTCTACCGATTGAATAGAATTTTATTATAAACAATTGTCTTCTAAATGGAATTTTTAAAGCATTCTGAATGTAAAAATAAAGAAAAAAGTGTGCAAGACAATAAGAAACACTACCTGCCAGAAAAAAATGAAGTTTTGTTGAAATCGGTTGAAAAATGTAGGAAGTTCGATCCCATATATAAAAGAACACACACACACACACATAAACAACCTGGGTTTTATAATAAGTATAACTCGATATGAGTTGTCCCCCTTTCATTCTTGTGATGCCTCTTAATCGTGTTTTCAAATTGATTTTGTGCAAAAACAATTGTTTTTCCAATTTTTGGCGCTGTCAGAACCACCACAAGGTAATTTTACTTAGTCCTGTGAAGTTTTGTTGAAATTGGTTGAAAAATATAGGAAATCCGATCCAATATATAAACGTACAGACACACACACACACACAACCTGGGTTTTATAATAAGTATGATGAAACAACCATTAAAGAAAATTATTTCTTAAAAGAATATTTTTCATTTCTTTAAGTCATATTTTCCAACGTATTTTTGACAAAATATATATATATATATATATTGCAGAATGAATCGTGGGACTATTTTTTCTTTGTCAATAAACATTTACACATGGTTCCTTAACTTATATATGCATGTTCAGGGTTTCTATATCAGTCGAGTGCAAGGGCCACAACCAAACGGTGACTGACAGATCAATGAATATTTTATAATTTTATTTATTTATTGTAAATGATATGTGAATCTAGCAGCACTGAGTCAGTATATATGATAGATAAATTGTTTCTATACGAAGAAAAACTACGGCTTTAGTGCTTCTGGGTATCATTTCCAATTTCTCAGAAATTATTATGACAAGGTAGTGTTGTTTTACATATATGTCGAGCAGATATGTCACACTCCTAATATTTTGAGAAATTCTTGGTAAAAAAGTGTGACCGATCCATGAGTATATATGGTAATGCCTGTATGATGCCAGGTTTTTTATATGTTAATCGGCACTCAATTTTCAGAACAATAGGTTAAATACAACAAATTCAGAAAATATTCAAAGAAGATGGTAATGGACACTGATATTGCGGAGAGCCAAACTATTTTTAATCTCTTTTTGCTACATGACCATTATATAGGTATCGGTGTGCCATAAACCATATTCAAAATCAGAACATTGGAGATGTGATTAAGGACTATGAGAATCTACTTGAAAATCCTTCATTGGCACTGCATGACCATTATATAAGAGTCAATGTGCCATAAAACCACATTCAAAATCAGAACTCTGGAGGTGTGGATAAAGACTATGAGAATGTACATGAAAATTCTTGTTTGGCACTGCATGACCATTATATAAGAGTCAATGTGCCATAAAACCACATTCATAATCAGAACTCTGGAGATGTGGTTAAAGACTATGAGAATGTACTTGAAAATCCTTCATTGGCACTGCATGACCATTATATAAGAGTCAATGTGCCATAAAATCACATTCAAAATCAGAACTCTGGAGATGTGGATAAAGACTATGAGAATGTACTTGAAAATTCTTATTTGGCACTGCATGACCAGAATTTGTGAGATCAGATTAAAAACTATAAGAGTAATTTTCAAAATTTTGTTTGGTCCAATCAAATGGTACAAAATTTATATTTCATCTTTTCTCACAAGCCTCATGAGTAATGTTGCAAGAAACCACGTCTACTCATAAATCCCGAGGAACATCCTTTGTCTTAATATCGTCTACCTGAAGACTGTTCATTTTGCCATTACTGTGCTACTTTGATTGGCCAGTGAGGGTCACATAACCAATCAAATGTCATGCATATTAATTTCTCAAGGGGAAATAAATTTAACCCAGCAACATTCCCCCACCCCAATACATCCAGAAAGGAAAACTGTATGTTAATAAATTATAGAAAAGAGGTACTCTCCAACCCAAAGGTTCCATTCAGAAATAAGTTACAAATGGTTTAAAATGGATGTTAAAAGTATCTGAAGATGGCTGACACAAACCCTTCATAAGTATAGTTTGCCTGAAAGGGGTCAAGTGCAACTTGTCACTTAAGGGGTCAAGTGCAACTTCTCATTTATTAGCCAGCCCATTTAATCTTTGGAATAGAACCTGATTGTTAAATAAGGAGTGGTTATAATTTAAATTTATGGGATCTGAGGCCTCATTTAGGTTTTCCACTGGATCTAGCCTTATATCATTACCTATGTAAGGCGGCTTTCCAGCTAGTTGTTTCATTTTTTTTTTCAATTCTGGAGTATTGTTAAAATTGTTATTTTGTCTTCATCATTCTATATATATTTTTTTTTTCTGTTTTTGTTTTTTAATTTTTCAGCCAGAATTCATTCAGTGAAAGGTAGATGATTTTTTTTTTTTACCTGTTCACATTGTTTATTTGTTCTCACCTGTGAATGACTTTGTTCTTGAATTGAGATTTCACCGAGCATTTTGTGACGATATTATTGGATTAACAAATATGTTTCAGGTGGCCTTGGCAATATTTCCCTGTTGGTACCTTAGCAATATCTGACTGTTGGTATAAAAAAAATTAGCTAAAATATTTATAATGAAAAAATAAAAATGGCTAGGGAGGCTTCAGAAGAATGTAAATTAAGTTTTTATTTTCTAGAAAAAGAACACATTAACCAAGGATATAAATATGTTGCATGCCTTCTCTCTGACTCTGAAAAGGATAACTAGGTTGATATTTCAAAAGCTGATTTTACTCACTTGTAACATGTTGCAAGAGGCTGTCTATACACACAAGTCTGGGATATATCTTGTCTTAGCAGCATCTACCAGAAGACTATACTCTCTGTCAAGAAGGTGTGCTGGTGATCAGCCACTGAGGGTGATATGACTGACCAAGTGTAGTGAAAGATTTAAAAAGTTAATCCAACAACTTTCTCTATCCCAGTACATACAGGGTATAAAAAGAAGGAGGATATGCTAACAAAGTATAGAACTTTGTTATATGCCTTCTCTCTGACCCTGAAAAGAAAAACTAGTGGATGTTATGAAAGCTGTATTTACACATGTCAGTAATATCATCATGCAAGATGCATCTATTCATGCCTCCTGCTATAAATTTATCTCAGTAGCATTTATTACAAATGTAAGAAAAGGCAAAAAGCGAAGTTCATGGGGTTATGCTGCAAAGATAATGCTTAATCCTAAACTTGAAGAGGTCAAGATTGTAGTGATTGGGAGTCTGTTCCATAAAGCAGCAGTTCTTTGGAAGATTCTGTCAGAGTGGAACTTCCTCCTTACTAATGAAATATGAATGCGGATGATTCATCCTTGTGTACATAGCATGGTGGGTCGCAGTTGCAAAGGTCAGAGCTGGCGGGATCAAGAAATGTAGCTTGTCAGAAGATATGCCATGGAAATAGTGAGATTGCGACATTTTGTCTGTGGGAAAGTGGTTGTAGGGTGGAAAATAATTCATCACCCACAAGGTCGTGTAGGTGTTTTTGAACTATCAAGACTGACAAGTGAGGACTGGGCAGCTCCAGTACAGATATGACAGTAATACTCCAGTTTTGGTCTCATCTGGCTCTTGTAAAGGTAGAGCATACCAGGAGGAGTCAGATACTTACTAGAACATAATTACAAACTATTTGTCCAGCGTCTTTAGCAATAGATTGTATATATGAGTTCCACTTGATGTTTGGGAAGGGAAGACGAAAGAAGATATTGTATTGTCGAGGTGAATGATAGTCAGAGAAGAATGTGCATCAATATATTTATTCAGCACCAATATCAGATGTTAACGAATACATACAAAAAAACACAGAACAATAAGTTACAAAACAATTAACAAGACAACTTACAAGGAGTAAAGGAGGGTCAAATGCTGTATAACCAAACAAAGTAAGATCAGTCTGAATACTAATCAGCTTAGTATCAAATTATTAATCAACTTAGTTCTTAATCGTAGACTATTTAAAACTATGAGCCATGCCATCTGGTAGATGGGTCGCAGTTGCGACCAATCTGAAGGGGTGCTAGCTACTCTACAACAGAAATTTAACCCAACAGTATTATATTCACGTTTAATGATCAGTTACACTCTTTTTCGTTTTCCCTTTGGTCTCTAATAATTGTTTTAATAAAAACTGACCTAGAAAAATAATGTTAAAAAAGATAATTCAAAAATATTATTTGACTTGGAAAACCAGGGGTCTGGTTTAATTTAGTTTGTAGTCTCTTAGTGCTTTCTATGGTATAAACAATTCATTACTTATGAAGCGATCACACAGTTTTGTAAGTGATTATTTTCCACCCTATAGACCCTTTTCTAGAGATGCAACATCACTAAAGATGCTGGAAAAATTGTCACTTTCCTGTAAGATTCCAGCAAGCCCTTGTTACCACCTACTATCCTCTAACCATACAAGAGCCAGATCTGGCTGACAATGGAGTACTGCTGCCATATATCTTAATCTCTTCCAGTCTAGGGTAAACCATAATACAATCCCATTTAGTAACCCTCTAACTTACATGGCTCTTGAGCCTTGTATTAGGGGAACAATAACAATAATGATAATAATAATAATAGCTAGAATTATACCTGTGAAAATTTCATGGTTTTCCAACTGAAATTTTCTGATGAATCTTAATCCTTTAGTTAATGATTGAATAAGCTCATGGTGAGTTCTACAGCAATAATATATTATTTACATTATTCGTACTGTTATTCTTGTCTTCATTGCCATATTAACAATGTTTCAACCACTGTATGCTCCTGCCTTCTTCAGGTGATTGGAATTTCAAACTGTACCCTTTATTTCGTCCACCGAGGCAGATTTTTCTAGTTCCACATACCATGCCTCTTCCAGATGCCTCAGTTATTTCCCTTTACTTCAACTCAAGTTTTTTGTTCAACACTTCTGTAGCCTGGCATTGAACTCACAACTCTTTGTGAAATTCAGTTTATTGTCTGGCATAGTTAACCTCCTTCTGATGTTAGCATAGGCCTCCAAAAACTTACAAAAACTCTAACCTCATCTTCAAGGATGCACTGTAAATTTTTGATACTTATTTAAGGAAAAAAAACTATATCCTTGATGCCAGCAAATATGGTACTTTTAACTATTTCTTAAGTTTAATTTTACCATGAATCTCTGGTGACAAATTGAATTTCAAAAACTCCAAATTAATTATGGTCTGAAGTGGGTTTTCATGTTGCCTGTTTTACCCCTTCATGTCCTTGAATAACTTTGATTAAATAAATACCGACTACTTCTGTTATATCAGTAACTGCATTAATTCAAAATGTTTTTTAATGAAAGTACTTTAATGTAATTGAAGAAGATAGACTCTGTTACATCTAAATATGATGCTGTTTTTGCTCCATTCTAATTGAACGCTTTTTCTGATCGACCAGCTGGATATGACTGCTAGTTTTATTATAATTGTGCTTCTTCTTCCTGTCGTTAGTTCACTCATCTTTATGCCCTGCTAATACCTCACAAATAATGGACTATTTCCTTTTGGTCACGGGGAAAGAGGGCAAAAGACACTTCTTGGTTTCAGTACAAAAATGAATAAAGAAAAGAAAGAAGGAAAGCTAGAAGTGTTTAAAGGCTGTTTTAATGGGGTGAAATGCTGTCAATTTCAAATCTTTTCATTGTACACGCATAATGACTATATTTATGATAGTTAATGCAATATTCTTTTAAAGTTGTTAAGCTCAAATATTTAATGATGTGATATGGAAACTTTCTATGGATATTTTATTGTTATAGAACTTGCTATAATCTTATTCAATCATTAACTTAAGAATAAAGATTTGTAAGAATATTAAAACAGGAAAACTATGAAATTTTTATGGGTTAAAAACTAATCTTTATTATTTTCGTTTTTTTTATCTTTTCAGTCTTTGATTGAAAGTTCGATGCTTTTGTTTTTAGTTTTATTTTTATTTTTGTTTTTTTTTTGTTAGAAATTAATTTACGTTTCTTTTCTTTTTTTTTTCTTATTTACTTTTTCACGTATTGCCCGTTTGTTCTCACCTATAAATGACTTTGAAATTCTGCTTGTTTCTTTTCTGAATCTTTTGCCAGCTGAACAAATCACTTCACGTTCTGTTTAGATACTCATTTAAATTGGTGTGCACAAAAACTGGGAAAGTGTTGATGTTCACAAGGGAATGAAAGGTGAAAATAACATCACAGAGAAAGAAATCAAAGCATAAATCTTCTTCAGTATCTCTGAGATGAGGTATTCTGATTACTTGCATTATTTACATTATTCTGAGTGTTATCCTAATCTTCATAGCCATATTCACAACTTTTCGGCCATTGTACACTCCAGCCTTTTTCAGGAGACTGTATCTTTGAGATGAGGTATTCTGATTACTTGCATTATTTACATTATTCCGAGTGTTATCCTAATCTTCATAGCCATATTCACAACTTTTCGTTTTGTACACTCCAGCCTTTTTTCAGGAGACTGTATCTTTGAGATGAGGTATTATGATTACTTGCATTATTTACATTATTCTGAGTGTTATCCTAATCTTCATAGCCATATTCACAACTTTTCGGCCATTCTACACTCTGGCCTTTTTCAGGGCCTTTTACACTTTTCTATCTCAGCCTGTCAGTTATCTATCTATCTAATGTTCATTGTCTATCTATCTATCTATCTATCTATCTATCTATCTATCTTATGTTCATTGTCTGTGTATCTATCTATGTATCTCTTTTCATTATCTATTTATCCATCTATCTATCTATCTATTTTAGTTTGTTCATTATTTATCTATCTCTGCCTGTCAGTTATCTATCTATCTATCTATCTATCTATCTTCTATCTTCATTGCCTGTCTATCTATCTATCCATGTTTATTGTCTGTGTATCTATCTATGTATCTCTGTTCATTATCTATCTCAGTACGTTATCTTTACTGCCAAGGAATTAGATCAATTTAAATATCTGGTTAGCATTTAAATATCTGGGAAGATAGCCATGTTGTGTTATGTCTATCTTCTCTGAAAATTACAAACCAGAAAACTGCCTGGGAAAATGTTTTCATCTCTCATTTCCTTCATCATTTTTGTTATTTAAACTAACATTTTTTTTTCAATAACTCCTTTTTTTGCATCATATCAAAATCTATTTCTGAATTTCTCAGATGAGGAATTTTCATTATTTACATTCACACTATTGTCCTCATTGTTGTTATCACAACATTCCAGACATTGTGCCCTCCAGTCTTCATCTTCAATCTGGGTAATTTACAGGGAATTCTGAACTGAACCCTTTATCTATGCGGACCTCCTTACTAAGTCTTGCATAGAAATAAATACAATATGAGAGCTGCCAATAAAGAAAGAAAGTCAAATGATAGCAAGCTTTAACAGCAGCAGCAGCTGACAAGCACAATAGTACTAATCAACAGTCAGGTTAGGTTTAAGTCTCCAAGCTCACAGAGAAATGTTCAATGGTTTAATGTTGCTTAACTTTGGTGATCATATGGGAACCAGTGATTTGACATGATGTTGTCATAAGACTTCGAAAACTTGAGGTCAAAGACATTGCCATAAAACTACATGTGGCAAAAACAGCATGATTTTGGATATTGTGGTAGGCGTATATTTTGGTGGGAGCCATATTCTTCTTCTTCCTCTTCTTTTGCAGTTTCCTTTCAAGACATGAGTGATCATGGCTCTCCACAGTTTCCTACCCTTTATAGTCCACTCCCTATTCTGCCATCCATTTAACCAAGCTTGTTAATTAGGTTACTCAATGTTCCTGCTTGCCTTTAATATGTCCTGTGAGTGTCAAACTCTCCAAGTCTTCTTTCCCCATTATAGGTCCCAGAAACTACAACTAATGCTTTTTGACTGTCAGTAAAAGTGTCCTTTTCATGTACATTTTCTTTAAAACTTTCTCGTTACTCATATGCTGTGGGATTACTGCCAAGAGGAATGAGAAAAATTCCCACTGCAAAACCTGGACTTTGTTCCATTCAACGCCATATCAAATCAAGGCAATTATTTGATCCATTTGCAGGAACGCTAATCACTAACTCCATACTTTAATGTTTTATACTTTCTGTAATAATAAAGATCACTTTTTTGCAAAAATGAAAATTCTTTTTTAACTTGAGAAAAGAACTTGAAGTAAAATTGTCACCAGTATTTTTATGTGTTTTTTTCAGCAACCGGGGTATTTATTCTCAGAATTCTTCTGTAGAACCATATGTTTGTTGCCTCAAGTTTCCTCTTCATCTGTGAGGAAATTGTCCAGCATTCACTGCCATATAAAAGGATGGATATTATGCAACAGTTCAACATCTGTTGATTTGTTTCTAACAAAATCTTTTCATTTTCATAATACTTTGTTTAGCTTCTAGATGGCATCTTTTGTTATTACATCATCTTCTGTAGAACCACTTTTCTAATTTCCATCTGTGAGGAAATTGTCCTGCATTCACTGGCATATTAGACTATGAAATTTAAATGCAACTCAAGTAAAGACGTCACCACTGGGAAAGTTGAAGCAGGAGAAGTTCAACTTACATTCGAGACTCTTTGCCAGATTGAAAGGACAACTTTATGAATATTTAGAGACATGTTTTGACTTTCTTTCTCTTCGACTTTTTTCGACTTTGATAAAGAAGTCGAACTTACATTGTCCATAACTTATAAACAGTAATTGAGCACAGTGTTTTAATGTCATTTTTTAAATAACTAAGCAATTTCAAACTGGAAAGGTACATTCTCAATACCAGGAACTTTTGGTGCTTATACTGCAAATTAACCAAATTTGCTACCAAATGAAAATAATTTTTGGTACACAAAGGTTATTTATGCAACACTTTCCTTGTTAATTTTTTTTCTCAGATTGTATTTATTGTGTTTTTTTGCTGAAAACAGAAAGGGTAATGAAACCTTCATGGCCACAAAAAGCCAGAGTCAAAACCACGTTTTTATACTTGGCAGCCATTGTCATCTATTATTATTAATTTTTGACTAGGATTTTCTTTCATCTTCATTTCTTATTTGATGAAGCATTGTCATCCATTATTATCCAATTTAGACTCACATTTTCTTTCATCTTCATTTCTTATTTGATGAAGCATTGTCATCCATTATTATCCAATTTAGACTCGCATTTTCTTTCATCTTCATTTTTTAACCGTCAAGTTTTTCTCACAGTCAAAGTATCTGATTTGTTAAATAAGACATATCTCGGCTGATTTACAGGCAAATAAACTAGCATACTCAAGAGCGAGAGTCAGATGTGAACGGGACAAGGCCCCGTCACAAAATGACCATTATTGTCGTTTACGCATATTCCCGACGCACGAGTTCCAGTCGAAAAATAAAATAATATTTTAAAGTATTTCTATTTTTTGACCAATAAAAATGCTTCCCTCTTAATTATACTTGCATCGTTTTTCGAGCCTGTTAAGCCATAAAAAACACTATAAAAAGGGTCACACAGTGAAGTTCAAGAGCCGTCAACAGGAGGCCAGAGAAGAGACCTGTCACAATCAGGATGAGCGCTTGGCAGCAGTCAGCAGGAGGTGAGCCATGTCAACCAGTGAGAACTACTATGAGAAATCAAACCAGATCAGCAGCCAGCTTATGAACTTTACCACAAGGTATCTGTCCCAAACCCACACGTTCCTGTTGAAATAAATCATGTAAATCTATTTCTGCTGTTGTCGTATTTCTTCCTTGCAACCATATGCTTGTCTAGTGAATTTAAGTTTATTTGCAAATCATTAGCAATAAAACATATTACAACTCCCCCTTATCACCCAAGATCAAACGGACAAGTCGAAGCGGAAATGTTTGTCGATACGTTTAAAAGTGCATTAAAATGTCGGAGGGAAAGGAGTCAGCTGAAGAAATGCTACAACAATTTCTCAGTGTTTACAGAATGACACCAAACCCGAAAACAGTGTCTGGAATGTCGCCTGCAGAGTTGATATTCGCCAGGAAGATTAAATCCGTTTTTAATAATTATTACCAGAACGTAAGGAGAGGGTATCAAGAAATAACAATATAAGTAAATATTTCAAACCTGGAGGAGATAATGTATTTTTTAAAATGTATCAACATGGGAAGGAATTCTGGGAAGATAGCGATATAAAAAAAACGGATTGGCAAAATGACATACATGATACAGGGACAAAGGTGGGAAGATAAGCGACACCTTAATAAGTTAAAACGGAGATTCACTGATTTAGTAAATCCAAGAAAAGATGAAAATATAACAGTTATTAGTAGGCAAAAGTGATAAATGTCTAAATCTCACAAAAAACAATTTAACTCTTTATTATGACCCTATACGGTCTTCTCAGTTCTGCAGATTGGCAAAAAAAAGTTTTTTAAAAACAACTTAAAAAATGAAGATGAATGTAAGTATTAGCCAAAAATTGAACATAATTTCATCAAAAATATTTTCTCTTTGCCTTTCCAAAATATTGTATTGTTGTGGTACGATCCACCTAATTTACATAGTGGAGTACCGACCATATAAATATGGGTTGGTACCGGGAAGACGGGGGGGAGGAACAAGAGATCCAATCCAGAGACTCTGCCCGACTGTGATTAAATCAACCCATTCTACAGGAACAGTCTTCCCAAGAATAAAACAAAAACTAACTGTAAATATTGTGTACCTTTTCCTTGTTTCAATACATTTTGTTTACGTACATTTTGTGTTGTATTATTATTATTCCATGCTTATCCAAGCTTCAACATGTATCTAACCAAATCTTTTTTTTTTATTTTCAATTTAATTCTGACTTTTTTCTTCTTATTTAATGATGCAGTTCCCATACGAATGATGCAGAAAGGTATCTTGTTTGTTTGAGATTGATTCAGTTTTGTTATTCTTTTATCTTGGAATTCTTTTTATGTTTTCAAAATGTGTCAGTTTGTGTGCCAGACTCTCAAACCTAAAACCACTTTCATCCCACCGTGGTACGAAAAAAAAATAACATTTTTTTTTGTGAAGAGATAATGATTTATTGATACAAGTCATACTAATTAACCCATAGCTGGAGGAGAAGAGCTGGATTTATACCTTCCCCAAGGGTATTTTCGTGTAAGTGAATATAACAAACTCGACTGGAATTGACACTCAATTTTCTAATTTTCAATTCCGAGATGTTATCACACATCCAAGCTTACAGCACCTGGTATTTCCATATGGTCACTCATTTAGGTACAGACCAGACTCGACATTGCTTAACTTCAGTGATTGTATGAGAACTGGTTTTTCAATGTAATGTGGCCATAAATATGCACAGGGGCGTACCGAGGCAAAGTGCTGCCCAGGGCCTGTATTCATAATGCCACCCACTTTTTTGGAGGTAAAATAAATGAAATACACTTAATGGCCACTATTTACATTATTCGGACTATTGTCCTCATCTTTGTCGCCATATTTATTACAAAGTTTTGGCCGTTGTATGCTCCGGCCTTCTTCAGGTGGTTGGAATGTTGAACTGAACCCTTTATTTTGCTCACTGGTGCAGACTGTTCTAGTTCCACGTGCCATGTTACAATGGATGTCAGTTATCACTTATCTCCTGTTAATTCCCCTCTGCAAGTTCTCTACTGCCTTAACCAGGTATTGAACTCAGACTTTTTGGATCCTGTCACTGGATCTAACACCTTTATCCACTGTGCCATGTGTCACTTTCTATCTCTCTAACATTTACACATTTGGCTCAGCCAATCAAAACAACTTTCTTTGTTTTCCTGCATCTGACCTCAAAGTTCAAAATGAGGAAGTTGGAGGACATACAATTCTTTAAAATATAATAGTCTGCTTTAATATGTTGGGTCTGGATTCCTGATACCAAAACAAGCTGAAATGTCCTTGTAAACATATGTCCAAAAGGATTTGCGGACATATGTTTATATGGACTTTTGTCCTTGTTTTGGTGTGAGGAACCCACCCCTAAAGTTTGTAAAAATATTTTTGATACACTCTGTGTGTGTATATATATATATATATATATATATGTAAAAATCTGTGGTTAAGTAATCTAGGTGAATCCTAATAATATAAAATATTAAAACTGATCCACAAAAGAGGGCTCAATATATTTATTATAGAGCATAGAAATGAATTACATAAAAATGAAACTCAATTTTAACCCATTTTTATGGCCATTTTGCTCCCAGGGATAAATTCCATGGTACAATTAAGTTTCATTTTTATGTAATTCAAAATTAGGTCTTCACAAGTTACATGATACGCAAGTATATTTATTGTTAATATCTATATCTATATCTATATATATATATATTGATAAATAAACATATTATCCAACAATGTTTGCACAACTCAGAGTCAGTACCTAAAGACTGCATTTCAGTGTGGTATAAAATGTATATTTATTAATATATATATATATATATATATATATATATATATGGCCAGCAATATTTCTTTCAAACATGTTTTGTTGAATATGACAAAAAAGAAAATTTTATTCATTTTTTACTGAGATTTTCTAGTATTCTTAATTTTTTTTTCCCATTTGGTGGGGGGGGGCAGTGTAAAAATCATCACTAGTGTCTATTGTCTCAAGTATTTTCAACCACTTCTTGAGCCATTTTCAATGGGTATTGTCATTAATTTCTTTTTTTTTGGTTTAAGATGAAAAATTCATCTAATTTTCCTTGTCTGTCAAAATGTGTGTGTGTGTGTGTGTGTGGCTTTCTGTCTCTATCTATTTGGGCATGTGTCTTTGTCTCTGTGTATGTCTCTCTCTTTCTCTCTGTGTTGGGGTGTCTCTCTCTCTCTTTCTCTGTCTCTCCCTCTTTGTGTTTGCATGTGTATGTCTCTCTCTCTCTCTGTATATGTGTGTGTCTTTCTCTGTCTCTCTCTCTCTCTCTTTCTCTGTGTGCATATATATCTCTCTCTCTCTTTGTGTGTGTCTCTGTCTGTGTGTCTCTCTCTCTCTCTCTATGTCTGTCTGTGTCTTTGTGTGCATGTGTCAGTGTATGTATCTCTCTCTGTGTCTGTGTATGTCTATCTCTCTCTTTGTGTGTGTCTGTGTGTGTCTCTCTCTGTCTTTATGTGTATGAGGGGCAGTGAGAGAGAAGAATAAACTACTAAATCAAATTCTTGTGGATAAATGAGCTTCCTTAAATCGTCAAGGGTTTGGAATGAGTCTGGTGTACAATTCTTCGTTCAGAAAGTTTGCATTGCATGAAGTTTGAATGTTCTTTTTCGATCTACATCTAATTGGCACATAAATTTATCTTTATTTATTTTCAATTAAATAGCATCTTTGTTTTTCTTGTGTTCACAATATCATCTTCTGACCAGTCAGAAAAGTATCCGCATCTATCCACCTACAAAGTATTCGTGAAAAAAAAAACCTTTAAAAAATATAATATATATATATATATATATATATATAATATAAAAATATATATATATATGAAAAAAATATACAAATAAAAAAAAATCCTTATATACAATTATGTTGTTTTAATGTTAATATGTCAACGTTGGACGTTTTGGTCTAATAAACCATCTTCAGGACATATTCATAAATTATAACATTATCAATACAACATGACAAAGACGATGTACATAAGAACAAGACTTATCCAAACAAATAACTGAAAGTTTTATAAGATCAGTGCTTCATTTAAAACATGGTCACGTTGTCGTCACGTGGGCAACGCTGTGAAA
Organism: Acanthosepion pharaonis; assembly: GCA_903632075.3. Taxonomy (NCBI): domain Eukaryota; kingdom Metazoa; phylum Mollusca; class Cephalopoda; order Sepiida; family Sepiidae; genus Acanthosepion; species Acanthosepion pharaonis. The sequence goes on along the minus strand of CAHIKZ030001679.1, from coordinate 436,912 downwards.
ACGTATTCCTAAAATTTGAGTATTTTGAATGAATTTTGAAAACGTATTCCTAAAATTCATTCAAAATACTCAAATTTTAGGAATACGTTTTCACAGCGTCGCCCATGTGACGACAACGTGACCATGTTTATATATTGTTTTTTTTAAAGACTGTTATATATATATAATATCCAGCATTTCTTCTCAAAGAAAATTGCATTAACTGTCTAATGTCTGACTTTAAAAAAAAATATTTAAACCCTGTTGCTATAAAACTGAACACAAAAATGTTTTTTAAATGTTCCCTCTCGGATAATGCCGGATATTATTCTGTCTGAATTTCTGAGATGAAGTCTTATCATTATTTACACTATTTATATTTGAACTATTGTCCTCATCTTTGTTTTTGTTATCATAATTTGTTAGATGCTGTGCTCTCCAGCCTTCCTCAGGTGTATATCAATTTGGCTTTTATTTTCTGTTTATGCATATCTCTTGAAAAATCATATTTTATGTACAAAATTTTGTGAAAAACTAAAATGAAGGTAATCAATATTTTAAAATTTTCCTGTCATGTTTTATAGCAACATGGTACATATATATTTTTATGTCTATACATTTATGAATCTGTGGTTAGAATGTATATTTTCTGACAATGAAACCTGGGTTCAGATTTTACCATGGATGATTGGTTAGGAGGTGACTTTCTTATGTTATTAGGCTTGATAAATGAACCCAGCATATGGAACCTTTGGAAAATGCTTGAAAACCATATTACAGGCTTTTTCCAAGTTTTGTGAGTGAAATTTGGTAGATAGAACTATTCATAGCTGTGCTCACATGTAAATCACTGAGGCTTTGGGTGTACTGGCCTTGTTAAAAAAAAATTCATCTCGCCAGATTATACGTTCTCTCTCAGAAACTGTAACTAAAGTCTGCTCAGCATAGCGGCAGAATAAATTACAAAGATGGCATCTGTAATAAGGATTTGGCTAAACACTCTAGCAGACAGGTGTGCTTGAAAACAATTAGCCAGCCATCTTTGGGATCTGGACTGTGCAGTAGTTTCTGATGGGGCCTCTTGATGCTATGACAAAACGTACAGTTACAGCATATTCCTTGTTGTGTTATTTAATGTTGATTGATTGATTTGTTTTTTATGGTTTATCAACCCTTTGCAGGTTATTTAAAGCCAGAAAATATTTTTAGATTGTAAGAATTTTTTTAGAGATAATAATGATTTAGTAATGATAATGATTTACTAATTAACCCATAGCAGAGGGGAGAAGAATTTGATAAACAAATAAATTATAAAGTAGATATAAACTGGGGAATCAATCCTATATTACAGTCATTATGTAAATTGAACCCTCACTTTGCAGTCACTATAGTTTACATATATTTATATTCCAGAGAATGTAAATAAATGTAAAAGACATGCCTGTGGAGCTAATCAGTATTTCATTCATTGATTTGTTTTCTACAGTATATAAACCACCAAAAAATTGGATATGAAGTGGGGGATCAATTCTATATTACAATCTATAAATTGATCCCTCACTTTGTGGCCACTGTAGTTTCTATACATTTCTATTCCAGAGAATGTAAATGAATCTAAGATATGTCTGTGTAGCTAATCAGTATTTCATTGATTGATAGATTTGGTTTCTATAGCTTATCAACAACGAAGAAATTAAAAATGGATATAAAATCGGGATCAATTCTACATTACAATCAATATATAAATTGATCCCTCACTTTGTGTCCACTATAGTTTCTATACATTTATATTTCAGGAAATGTAAATAAATCTAAAAGACATGCCTGTGTCGCTAATCAGTATTTCATTCATTGATTCGTTTTCTACAGTTTATCAGCAATCAAGAAATTATAAGTGTATATAAAGTGGGGGATCAATTCTACATTACAATCAATATATAAATTGATCCTTCACATTGTGACCATTGTAGGTCCTATACATTCATATTCCAGAGAATGTCAATAAATCTAAAAGACATGTAGTTAATCAATATTTCGTCGATTGATTGATTGCTTTCTATAGCTTATCAACCCTTTGCAGGTTATTTAAAGCCAGAAAATATTTTTACATTGTAAGAATTTCTTTTTTGAGAAAATAATGATTTAGGGATATGTCATACTAATTAATCCATAGCTGGGGGAGAAGAGGTGGATTAATACCTTTCCCAAGGATATTTGTACATAAGTGAATATAATGGGCCCAACAGGAATTGAAACTTTACTCTTTGATTAACAATTCTGAGCCATTATCCATCACACCACCTGCACATCCAAGCTTACAGTATCTGCGATTCTCATCTGGTCACCCATTTGGGTATTGGCAAGGTGTGACATTTCTTCACCAGTGATCAATGAGAGCCAGTGTTTCAACATAATGTGGCTATAAGCCCTACTGTATTGGGGGTTTGAATTATACTGGCTTTGCTAAAAAACATTGATCACACCAGATTACATGCTTTCTCCAAGAAACTGTAACTAAGGTCTACTCAGCATAGTTGCACTATAAACAACACAGCGGGTCTGTGTATGTTTGGTTTGTTTTATTTTACGGGATATCAACCTTTAATCAACAAGATTCTTAATGCTGGTAATATTTTTGTTAAAATATGTATCATTGGTAATATTTTTTTTTCCAAAAATGTATTGCTGGTAATATTTTTTCCAAAAGAGTATTGTACCTTTCTGCAGAGGTGCAGTCGATGTATTCTACAGCCCCAACTGACAGGCTGGGCAGGTTTCTGTAATAGGGATTTGGCTGGCTGCCCTGGCAGATGGGTGTGGTCGGAAAGGAGTAACAGGCAGCCAATTTTTTTGAATTATTTGTTCTTTTACATTTGGATCAAAGACTTTGATTCTGTATCCATTGCTGAATAGATGGTAATGAACATTTCAAAATATGGTTTTAATTCACAGCAATTATTTCCAGTTTTATATCAACATGGTCTCATAACATATGAAGAGTAAAAATATGCAATATTTGATTAACAAAACCTTAATAGATGCTAGTATGGTTCGCTAATGTGGTTAGCTGCTCCTTGTTGCAGACACTTGCTCAGGCTCATTTGAACTCATTCAGCATTCACAGAGCAAAAAAGTGGTTTATATTGCAGCTATGTTGAGCAAACCTTAGTTACAGTTTCTGGAAGAAAACATATAATCTGACCTGATCAATAACTTAAACAAGGCAAGTATGGTCAAATTCTCAGTCACAATGATTTATGAATCCATGAAACATAACCATTGATAGCTTTCAAACAGTTGCATCTATCCAGTTTCACTCTCAAGACAGAAAAATGTGCAAATTAATCAAATGAAAAGATTTTGTAATTAGCCGTTAATATAGCTGGAGTTATCTCCCTTAGAGAGAAATTTTTCTTACTGCTTTACTTAATTAATCAATTAAAAATTACTTGGAATTCAGTATCCTGATTGTTGTTAGAATTGTTTTATTTCTTAATTTAGAGCATTTAGATGGTATTCTACTAATGGAATTGCGCTATGAGTTGCTATTGTCCCAAGACCAGTGTTATGTAGAAAATTATAAATTAATGGAATTGAATCTAAGGACCACAATTTATTTGGAACACTGTTTTCTTCTATCACCCAGCTTTTTTAGGGTTTTTTTTTTTAAATAATTTTTTTAAATAAATTTTTAAAAATTAATTTTTCATTTTTAAAAAACAAGAACTCACTCTTTCTTGATTTTATTCAAATATTTTCTTGCTCAGATTTAAATTGATGCCCTTGAGATTTTCTTCTCGTTATTTGGATTTTTAAAACTCTCCTTTCTCTGCAAATATGTTTTTCCATCTTTCCATGCAATCAAAATGGAATAATCCATTATTTATGGGGGATTGGCAGGAGATGTTAAACACTTCTTTCTTTCTTTCATTTTCTCACTGAAACCAAGTAACATCTCTGATATGTCTTTCCCATTTTTCTACACAATCAAAATGGAGTAGTCCATTTTCATGAAATATTGCCAGGTGATGTTAAACACTTCTATCTTCCTTTCTTTCTTTCATTTTTCCACTTAAACCAAGTAGCATCACTGATATGTCTTTTCTGTCCTTCCACATGGTCAAAATGGAATAGTTCATTATTTATGAGGTATTGGCAGGACATAATGGTTGGGCGAATGAAAGGAAGGACAAGCAGAATTATATGATGATGATGATTAAATGACAATTGAAAATTATTTTTTTTTATTTTATTCAATTCAATATATTTGCTTCTTTTTTTTCCTTTTTTTTTTTTCATTTTCTCAGGCGATGCAGTTTGGCTGAAAGGTATTGCCATTGTTTTATTTTTCAGTGTTTTCAATGTTTTGTTTTTCTCTGTTTGTAAATCACATAGAATTTTTTTTTGTCTTTATTTTCTTTTGTAAGTTTTCATCTTTCTGTAGTTTTCAGTTCTGAGTCGCTGGTCTTCTTCAATACAGAAAAAAAGAACAAATCTATTTATTTCTCTTCTGTTTTCTCACCAATTAATGTTTAATGTCTGTGTCGATGTTTCCCTCCCCCGTAGCATGATTCATATTTCACCTTCACCTGTGCTAGTGATTTCTTTACTCATTGTTAGATCCAAAAACTCAAAAAAAAAAAATATATATATATATATGTATCTAAAACAAAGGTGCATATCATCCAACCTCATCCGCCAGGACATTCTTTCATGTTCTGCTATGAAAACCCTGACACGACTTAATTACATTATTTACATTGTTCAGACTATGGTCCTCATCTTTGTCGCCATATTTATTACAACGTTTTTTGAATTGTATGTTTTCTGGCCTTCTTCAAATGGTTGGAATGTTTTTGCAAACCCTTTATTTTGCTTTACTAGGGTAGACTGTTCTAGTTAAAACATGGCACGTGAAACTATAACAGTCTACCCCCAGTGAGCTTTAAATAAAAGGTTCAGTTTTTTTCATTCCAACCACCTGAAGAAAGCCAGAGAGTACAACGGCCGAAATGTTGTAATAAATAAGGCGACAGAGATGAGGTCAATAGTCCGAATCATATAAATAATGTACAATAATACCTCATCTCAGAAATATAGACAGATACAACTTAATTAGTATGCAAAAAAACCTTGCATACATGAAATATCACATTGAAACTCCACTTCCCATAAAATTACTGAAGTTAAGCAACATTGAACTTGGTCAGTAACTAGATTATAAGAAATAACAAACTTCAGGAAAACCTTGATTTAAAATACTAATTTTTTTTTTAAATCATTTCACCTCATGCATAATACCACTAGAATGCAAGGTGTTACTGGGAGTGAAAGTTAATGAAAAAACTTTAGTGAGGAGATGTGAGAATAAAAGAACAGGGTTCAGAATTGGCTTGATTCCAAAATGGTATGATATATTTAGCTACAGCCTCTAGGAGTAGAAAAGGTGTGACACACAGATATTTGCATTTATTATATAGAAGTGCAGGACTAGATTGGCATAAGGTCCCATCATTTTACAAATGAAATAGCTGGATGTGACCTATGCTAGATGTTTCTTCTCTCATGCTTCTTGCTTGTAGAACTCAAAACTTTAAATGTAATGCCAATCAGTATCTTTTGTCATCTTAATTCCTGTTCATTTGTTTTTTTCTCTCCTTAATAGTGTTTTTTTTCTTTTTCTCTTATTTTTCACTCTCAGTACCTCATGAAAAAATGTAGGAAATCCAATCCAATATATAAACATACAGACACACACACACAACCTGGGTTTTATAATAAGTATGATATATATATATATATATATATATGTATATATATATATATATATATATATATATATATATATATATTCTATCTGAAATTTTGCACCTACATGGTAGTAGGTTACTCCAAAAATTTGCTAAAAATGCATACTATGATGAAATAAGGTCCCCAAACTTGATAAAAACAAAGTTTTATTATCAAAATGTTTATGTTATTATTAAAAAGAAAGACCAAACAATTTTTTGATTATTTTATTAAATTCTTTAAGCCATTCTAGCACATTCAAAATTTTGGTGAAATATCTTGTTTTTTTTTTTTTGTCAACAGTCAATCTGATATTTATTATTTGTATTTTAGTACCTTTTTCCAGGTGAAAAACACATTGATTTGGAAATTCTTGTAAAAATCAAATAATTGTCAGATTTTAATGAAACTTTCAGGACTTATTCAAAAATGAATGAAATTATCTTTGAAATTTTTTTTTCAATAATCTTGATAAAAGTTTTTTTTTTTACATTTGTTACCACTGCTTACTTAATTTCATGAAATTTCAAATTCCAGGATTGTCATATTTATATTCATTAAAAGAAAGACTCATTGGAAAATTTAAATCATCAATTTTTTTTTTCTGTCAAATAGTAACACCATTTACCAAAAATCTGCTCTGAATCATAAAATAAAAAATGCAATAAAACTACGAGATTATTTAATGAGAAAAGCTTTTAATTGCTTTTATAAATAAGATAGTTTAAGGACACTATTGTCTTAAGAAAAAAATTTTTTTAATGAATAATGAATTTTTATAAAAATTGTTTTTTTAAATTTTAATTAGAAAAATTTATTAAGTTTAAAATTCCGTATTAATTTCAGCTTTTTAACTGAAAACTATATTTACTAATCATAAATGGAAAAGCTTAATACAAATCAACAAACACTGATATTTTTAAAAGAATTTTGAATTTTTTTGTATGTGTATAAACGTACAAATTTTTGTAAATACATATTTTGTAATACATGACATTATCAAAAAATTAGAGAAATGATTTTAGTAAATTTAAAGCTGAAATTTCTAAAATTCAATAAAACATTAGAGAATAATTTTATAAAGTTTAAAAAGTTACTGAGTACTTAAAAAAATTATATAAAAAAGGTGCTTTTCTTCAATTATGTTTTATAGTCTCCATAGAACAACATTAAATCTGTCAACACGCTGTCAACCATCATAGAACAACACTAAATCTGTCATCAGACTGTCAAACATCATAGAACAACACTAAATCTGTCATCAGACTGTCAACCATCATAGAACAACACTAAATCTGTCATCAGACTGTCAAACATCATAGAACAACACTAAATCTGTCATCAGACTGTCAACCATCATAGAACAACACTAAATCTGTCATCAGACTGTCAACCATCATAGAACAACACTAAATCTGTCATCAGACTGTCAAACATCATAGAACAACACTAAATCTGTCATCAGACTGTCAACCATCATAGAACAACACTAAATCTGTCATCAGACTGTCAAACATCATAGAACAACACTAAATCTGTCATCAGACTGTCAAACATCATAGAACAACACTAAATCTGTCATCAGACTGTCAACCATCATAGAACAACACTAAATCTGTCATCAGACTGTCAAACATCATAGAACAACATTAAACATCAACACAGCTACTGCAGATTAAAAAATTCTTTTTTGTGATATTTTAAAGTAAATAATATTTGTTACAAATCAGATTAATTATACTTTAAATCAACTAATATTCCTCAAATAAGTTTTCAAAAAAGTATATTTTATTTTTGGAAGATTTTTTAATAAAGTTAATTACATTGCATTGAAAGACGACTAAAATAGGGCACTAATCTGCTATTTTACCAAAAAAAGAAAAAACTCTGCCTGTCAATTTAGATTAGTTTTTGAAATTCTGCAAAGTATTTAGCTCATTAGAAATATTAAATTTAATCTATTAGCTTGAAGTTAAAACTAAAATATAACCTTCAAGAAAAATTCTTCATTTTTAAAAATTCATTTTTAACAATTTTTTTTTTGTGTGCTCCCTAATATATATATATATATTAGAGCTGTTTGGTTTTGTTGGATTTTTGGAGAGTGTTTTTTTATAAATTTCAACCAACAGCAACACTAACTGTTTGCTCAATAAATGCCGAATATTTCCTTATAAGGAAATGGCTAATATTACCATTACTGTACAATAATAAACATTGTATAAGTTTTGATATTTTATAGTGTTTGTCAAATTGCAATTTTCAAATGTTTCATGTTTCTGTCATTTCCAGAAAAGAAAATGAACTCGAATTAGACAAGATGCGTAGAACAAGCTTAGGCAACATTTCTGAGCCAATACACAAGTTGTCAATTCAGGTGAGTAGACTTTTTCTTTACTTGATAGCAAAGGTGGGTACTCAAGAATCAAAGGGAAGATTTTAAAGTCCACACTCAAAGGAGTTTTCTAAAAAAAAAATGATTTCATGCATGTAATATAACCAGAAATACAGCACCATGGATGAATAAAAAAATAAAAACTGTGAAAATCTGTGGAGGTCATAACCTCACAAATGTTGGTCTTCACATCTGGAACTCTGCACCAAAGTTAAGCAACATCAAGTCTGGTCAGTACCTCTATGGGTAACCTTTTGTGAATACCAGGTGCTGTGAGCTTTGATGTGTAAGGGGCATAATGGTTTGTTTATTTGATAGCATATCAACTCCTTATGAGTCTTTTAATACCAAATTTAATTTTCTTGGGAGCTTTGGTAATTTTTCTTCACTATTAAAATCTATTGCTGGTATTTATACTATGAAAATTGTATTTTTATATTTTCATAAAGTTTTGATCCCAGTTTGGGAATTCACTATTTTCCCATAACTGTTACCCTAACAATCGCTACCACTGGGGGGGTATGGGGGTGCATGCAATGAATAATGGCTTGGAATTGTTAAACAGAGATCTAAGTTCCAATTCCAGTTGGACCCTTTACATTCACTTAAGCACAAATAACTTTGGGGAAGATAAGAATCCACCTTTTCTCCTCTCAAATAAGACTTCTATTAGTAAATAATTAACTCCCAAATATTATTATGATCTAAAAAATATATTTTGGGGCTTTAAATAATCTACAAAAGATTGATTAGCCATAAAAAACAAATCAATCATCTGCTCATGATCTGACTTTAGTTACACCTGATCTGTCCTTAACGAGACTTTAGTTACACCTGATCTGTCCTTAATGAGATTTTAGTTTCCCCCTGCTCTGTCCTTAACGAGACTTTAGTTACATCTGATCTGTCCTTAAAATTTTAGTTAAATGAATGAAATTTAGTTACAAAATGATCTGTCCTTAACGACACTTTAGTTACCCCTAATCTGTCCTTAATGAGACTTTAAAAAACCTGATCTGTCCTTAACGATCTGTCTGTCTAATGAACGACACTGATCTGTCCCCACCTTTATCCCCTTGTCCTTAATGAGACTTTAGTTACACCTGATCTGTCCTTAACAACACTTTAGTTACATATGATCTGTCCTTAACGAGACTTTAGTTACCCCTAACCTGTCCTTAATGAGACTTTAGTTACACCTGATCTGTCCTTAACGACACTTTAGTTACACCTGATCTATCAAAGAGATTTTAGTTACACCTGATTTGTCCTTAATGAGACTTTAGATTTGCTTTCTTACTAATTACTGAAGTCATTTTGTCTTCAGCCATTACAAGTGAATATCTGCAACTCTCTGACCGAAAATTACCCCTGGTCTCTCCTTAATCCTGTGTTAGTCATCTTAGATTTCTGAAAATAGATAATCCCCTGTCATCTGCCTCTCAGAACTGAGTTACAACTGTACCACACTGAATGCTACACACCCCCACTGAATCAGGGGAGTAATTGGAAGGAGCAAAATAAACAAGTTTTAACTAGGAATTACTAGTACTTAAATAATTGCGGGGTTAACAAAGCACAAGATTAACGAGACTTTAGATTCATTCTCTAACAAGTCACTGAAGTCATTTTGTCTTCAGCCAGTACAAATCAATGTCTGCAACTCTATGAAGAATCTTCCAATACCCCCACCTCAGCGATATCACACCATTTTTTTCTTCTTCAGCCTGCCGACTCTACTTTTGCATAATGTGCTAGATTATAGGATTTCAATGATAGGATGACACTGGATGGTTTTTATGACACGTCCATACCATTTTAATGTTCTTTTCTTGACATTGGTTATGAGGTCTTGCAATAAGCCTGTTTCTTGTTTGATCATATCTCACACTGTGTCATTTGTGATGCAATCTACATAGGAGCCACCTATTATGGTTTTGTGGTATCTTATTCTGATTGCTTGCAATCATTGTTTTTGTTCTGCAGTTAATATTCCTTATTTAGCCCAAACTAAAACAAGTCTATTCTCGTAAATTTATTTTAAATTTATTAAATTCTAATATTTGTGGGGAAAACAAATTCTCTGATATTAATTGTCTGAGTCCAAAGGAAAAAAAATTTGTCTTAAAAATTGAGTTTGGACTTTCATATCATTGTGTTTACTTTCAGTTAAAACATGTTGTTTGCCTAAAAATGTTTAATTATATCATTAAATAATTTTATCATTATTACTATTATATCAGCACTTTTGTCAAGAAAGATGCAGATCGGAATTAAAATACATTTTCAAAATAGAATCACATATTAAAGGATTAAACAGGAATTTGTGTTTACTCACAGAATATATTTTCTACAAATGATACACAACCCTAATCTTGACAAACTAAGCCATAATGAAATTGCTTACAAAAATACAACTCATGAGGGGTAAAAAAAACTAAACAATATTCCCCAGAAGAATGAGTCCCATGTCTTGGTTTATTTCTCATTTAATTGGAAAACGACACAGGCAAGTTCAAGATTTCAGATTTTGAAATCTGTCTCTTCATGTTTCAATTTAGTCAAAAAACTACTAATATATTAAAAATAATTATTAATCTTATTGCTAATATTGTTATTATTTTGTTAGCCTTTTATTTCCAAAATTTTATTAACCAGCCTATTAAATCTACATATTATAAGAAGCAAACATGAACAATCTTTTGTTTTATATATATATATATATATATATATATATATATAGAGAGAGAGAGAGATAATTTTTATTTCCGGAGTTGTTTTTTTCTGTTTTCTTTTTGAATTTGTAGGTCTGATGAATTAGATCGTAATTACGATTCCAATGGAATAAATTATGACCATGGAATATTAGTGTTTAAGCCTTTTTATTATATATATATATATATATATATATACACTTTTTTTTATTTTAGGATATTACATATATATTGTTATATAATATCCTAAAATAAAGAATATTGCTCTTTGTATTGAGCTGTCTTTTAAATTAAATGTTACAAACATTGGAATTGTATTCTATTAGTTCTCATCTTACCTGCACAAGTCGTCACCACTTTAATCAAATCACTTATGTGGGTTTTCTGGTGGTTTACCTTGATTCGTTCTTATCCCTTGAGCGCTTAGCCCTGGAGCGAGTAGAATGGAGATCAACGTGTTTCAGTGGACTCAGCAATTTTCAATCTGCTTGTCTGAATCATCTTCAAGCAGCAAGAGCAAGATCTAAAAGGTCAGCCAATCTAACAGTGATCTCATCTCACAATCCTCACAATTGCTCCATATGTGGCCTCTTTTGTAAATCACTAGCAGGTCTTAAATGCCACTTAAGATTATTGCACAAAATTTCATAACTGAATCAACTAAGCTGTCAGATCCTCATACGTCGAAAACCGACAGGAGAGTCCATTATATATATATATATATATATATATATATATATATGTATATATGTATATATATATATGTATATATGTTTTTGTTTTCCATGTCAACAATTATGAAAAATTTTTGTATGTTTTTTAAAGATATACAGGTTAACTTTGAGAAATTTTTCATCATTGTCAACATGGAAAACAAAAACATACACACAGATATACAGGTTAACTCTGAGAAATATTTCATATATATATATATATATATATATATATTACATGAATCATTCATACAAAAAACAAATATAGAGGTTAATGATTTAAATTGCGAGAATACATCTTCGCAAACAATTTCAATAACATACACTAACCCCGAACCTGTATATGAATGATATGATCCCTGTTTATAAATTCAAGTTTCATAAGGTCTTTTTTAGTTTTTACAAGCTTTCGTCTGTTCCTATAGACATCCTCAGGTATGGAAATAGATTTGTTCTTGTTTTTTACTTCTCGGTAATAAGAGGACAACGAAAATATAGATGTGTTCCGAAAAAATGCTATGAGAAATGTGTTATTGTTTTGGAACGTGCGGTCCCAACGCTGAGTTTGAATTTTAAATTTTAAGGTTGTGCGTTTTTGTACAAAAGAGAATTCTTTTGTACTGGTAGGTTTTCCGTCAATGTGGCATAAACTGTATTGTTCAATAATTACAGTAATGTCACACTTATTATCCGAAAGTTGCACGTTGGATCAGTTATTTTAATTTCGATTATAGGTGCAGTTCAACATATAATTACATGAATCATTTATACAAAAAACAATGGGGTTAGTGTAACTTATTGAAATTGTTTGCGAAGATGTATTCTCGCCATTTAGATCATTAACCTCTATATTTGTTTTTTGTATGAATGATTCATGTAATTATAAGTTGAACAGCACCTATAATCAAAATATATATATATATATATATATATATATATTGTGTATATTTAGGCTTTATATTTTCATTCAAACAGGTTTGGTTAAATAATTTACCCATACTATGTCGATTAGTTTTCTTTGTGATTCTTTCAAGTTCGCAGATTCATTTTTTGGCAGACTTAGAAAATTTGATAAGTGCCCTGCAGAAACACATATACTAGAGATCAGAGTCCTTGCTTTTTATTTTCCCTGTCACAGGAAAACCCTTCCTTAATATAGGCACCGAGTCCATGAATATGCTGATTTAGGGGGTTGTATTTTGTTATCATGAGTGAGAGCCTGGTATTGTGAGCTCCTGCAATGGGATTAAGGCATTAATATGTGTTTCAGACTAGAACAAGAGTTTGGGTTTAGATGGGTTTATACTTCGGAAAAGTTGGAAGATAGACCCCCTTACATTAGTGTAAAAGATGGTATACCTGGTGTCTACTATTTTTTTTGAGGTTAGGTATGTTAGTTTTGTTCATTTTCAATTTTATTGCTTTCATGTTTGTTTTGGTTGGTTTGGCAGATGACTAAATAGGCAGTGAAACAGACAGTCATTGGAGATGCATACATAAATAATCGCCCCGGAGGTACTGCTGTAACAATACCCAACATCATGGCATCATGTTCCAGATTTATTCTTACACGTATGATTAGTAGCTAGGATGATACATTTATCATTAAAATTGGTTCCCCAAACAGAAAATGGCTTATGACCTATCTTAATATTATTTTTCCTGTGTGTTGGTTGTAAAATGTTCGGCTGAGAAGTTCATAGGCTGACCAAGATGCTTTCATGGAATTTGACCAAATGAGATTTATTTTTCGACACAAGCTCCCCTGCTTCCACTTGCCCATATTCCTGGATAAAAAACAATACAGTTATTAATAAGTTGAAATTAAATCATGCAAGATTTCACAGCTCAAGCATCACTGCTTCTTCGTCAGCCTGTGAACTGTTCAGCTCAGCCTCGTATATATTAATGTATTTCTGAAGTGTTGCCAAAATATTGACAAAAACATATTATTATTATTGCTATATCTTAGTCCAACCTGGGCATTCCAATTAGCCGACAAGTCTCGCAAATGTCTGTGATGACCGAAAATAGTCTTGAAGATGACGGCTTAGAGGATGACGGTAAGAAGATTTATGTTTCTTTTTAATATACATTGCACAGCATTTCTCTAATGATTGATTGAGTCATTCATTTTTTACAGTTTATCAACCTTTTGCAGATTATTTATATCAATGTGTTTTTTTAATGTTCCTTCCTCTGTATTTCTCTGATTGATAGATTGATTTTTTTTTCTTATGGCTTAACAACCTTTTGAAGGTTATCTAAAACCAGAATATATTTTGATTGTAAGAATTTGGGGGTGGATAGTAATGGTTTCAGGATACAATTCTTACTAATTAACCCATAGATGGGGCGGGAAAAGAGGTAGATTCATACCTAATCAGAATTTGATAAACATAAAATTATGTGCGGTTATAAAATGGGGGATCAATTCTATATTGCTGCAATTATATAAATTGATCCCTCATTTCGTGGCCACTGTAGTTTCTACACATTTATATTCCAGAGAATGTAAATAAATCTAAAAGACATGCCTGTGTAGCTAATCAGTATTTCATTGATTGATTGATTCGTTTTGTACAGCTTATCAACAACCAAGAAATTATAATGTGGATATAATGTGGGGGATCAATTTTACATTACAATCAATATATGAACTGATCCCTCAATTTGTGGCCGCTGTAGTTTCTATACATTTCTATTCCAAAGAATGTAAATAAATCTAAAAGACATGCTGTGTAATTAATTAGTATTTCTTTGATTGATTAATTTGTTTTCAATGGCTTTTCAACCCTTTGGAGGTTATTTAAAGCCAGAAAATATTTTTAGATTGTAAAAATGGGACACTGCCACTGAAAGAGGTGGTGTCTATGTTGAGAAGTAGGGATATGAACCAGTGATGTATATCTATATCTTGATTCATGATATGTTTGACAGTGTCTCTTATTTCTCATATGATAAAACAAATTGCATTACTTTTTGAGCTATCTTCATTCAACAGAGGGAAACAGCTAAATCTAGCATATTGTTTTTATGAATGTAAACAAATGGCAATCAGCCAAAGGGCTCTATTCATTTTACTGAAGAGCTTTGCATTAGAGCAGGTGACTGTTGTTTATAAAATTAGCTTATCACTCAACAGCGCTCAATTGAAATATATTTTCAAGAGCTAAATTATGTCATTTGCAGACAGTACTGTTTCGCTGTGTCACAGCTCCTCAGTGTGACTAGACATTCGAATGCTTCAAGCCAGGATTGAAACCTAACTGATTTGGTGTCAGAGTTTCTACTACTGAGCTATCTTCATTCAACAGAGTGAAACAGCTAAATGTAGCGTATTGTTTTTATGAATGTAAACAAATGTCAGTCAGCCGGAGGGCTCTCTTCATTTTACTGAAGAGCTTTGCATTAGCGCAGGTGGCTGTCTGGTGTTTATAGAATTAGCTAATCACTCAACAGTGCTCATTTGATATATATATCTGATAAAAATATAGTTTTATGGTATGATATATTTTTGAGCTAAAGGGCTCAATATCAGGGATAGATCTTATGTTAATATAAAAGTGGTGGTCAACACCCAGTGGTGACCATCTGTTTCTTGCTTAAATTGAATTGTCAGGCCATGTATATATTAATCATTTCATCCCAAGCTAGGCACTAAAGGGATTAAGATACAAGGGGATATTGAGTGTGAGAGAATATGAGAAGAAAAATAACTCTATTAAGAAGATAGAATAATAAAAGAACAAGAATTAAGAAGATAGAAGACAT
The DNA here is from genome assembly GCA_903632075.3 of Acanthosepion pharaonis. NCBI lineage: Eukaryota > Metazoa > Mollusca > Cephalopoda > Sepiida > Sepiidae > Acanthosepion > Acanthosepion pharaonis. Next base: position 421,547 of record CAHIKZ030001679.1, on the reverse strand, counting down.
TTAAATTTTTGAAGATTAAAGTTGACTTTAATCAAGAAATCAGAAGAAAGTCCCACAAGCGAGAAGTGTGAGAGAAGAAACTGTTAACATAGAACTTACAGTTACATCTAGATATTTAAAGTGTAAAAGGATGTGACCTTGCTGCCAATCTAGTACTGTACTTAAATTCATAAAGTCTAGCTACCACAGAAAAAAGTTCATCAGAACAATTACGTATGAAAACCTATTTATAGAAAAGGCAAAAGAAGCCACATTATGGGTTAAACGAGATGCCAGGTCAAGACCAATAATATTGCAGATTCTTTGGATTTTATCAAGAATCTTTAAATATATATCAGGAACACCAGACCAGACCTGGCAACAATATACAAAGTGAAGACAAATGGTAGACTTATAAATATGTAAAGTAGATTATGGCAAGAAAAATTATCTAGCCTAATACGGTGAACCAACCTTCTTAGCATCAGATGTAGCAATTAATTGAATATTCATGTCAGCAGAAAACATTAGCCCAATGAGTCACTTCCCTGAAGGTTAGCATCAGCCATGCTGATGGAAGGCAAAAAGGGTTCTCTCAGGCAATTAAATGAGAGTAGTTTTGTTTTGGAGGTGTTAAAATTAACAAGCCAGTCTTTACTCCAGTTAAACACACACACACACACACACACACACACATATATATATATATATATATATATATATATATATATGGTCAGTAACCTTTCTTTCAAACATGTTTCATTGAATATGACAGAATTTACCTTTATAACCTTATTTTTCCTTGATAAAATGTTCTATGAAGCTTTAAAATAAAAATTATTTTACATTTAGACTTTTTCTTAATATCGTTCTGAAATTTATGCTCACTACTATATATATATATATATATATATATATATATATATATATATACTCTTGTTACCCAATTGAGCACTCTAGAGAAAGGATAATTTTAAAAACTGTGGTTGCTGCTGCTATTAACACATTGCTCTTCAATTACAGATTGTGCTCTCTTGGCTACTGGCATTTGTATACATCTCATATAATATGGTAAAATTTTCCTTTCTCTGCCATGTGTCAGTAGCTTAGGGTTAGGATCTCTGACTGATGCCAGATTGGTTGAGTTCTGATCCTGGCTTGAAGCAATCAGATGTCTATCCACACTGATGGGCTGTGATACAACAAAATAGGCTTGTATTAGGTTGGTGCATTATTATCAGGCGTTTTTTAAATAATATTTATTGTTTAAAAAGAAACCTAATAATTCAACAATAACATTTTTAAATGATTATTCCGGAGTGTAGTCACCATCTACTTCAATAACTGCTTCCCATTTGCTGGGAAGACGGTCGATTCCACGAGCAAAGTAGTCATGGTTCTTGGAGGCAATCCATGCCTTGACATCGGCCACCAAGTTATCTAAATCAGCATAAACTTTGTTCACCTGACAATTTTCCAGCAATCAATTGATGTGGTAGTCCATAGGCACTTCCATAGGAGAATTTGCGGATGTGGAAGCAGTTCCCTGCCCTAAATGGTAATACATTCTAAAACACGATGCTCAACATGTGGACATGCATTATCATGGTGGAAGATGATATGTTTCTTTTTTAACTGTCTCTTCATCTTGATTGCACTGTAAAGGTGGTGAATTTGAGCCAGAAAGACATCGCTGATGATGTTGAATTGCCGCTTGCCATTTTTGTCTGGAATCTGCCACTGTTAATGCTCATCGTCGTCATTCCAAAAATAACAAATCCCTTTTGAGATGATTTCCCAATTGATGATTCTGCTTCTGCCCTACCAAACACACCACCCTGCCTTCATACAGGTATTTTGGTATTCCTTTTGGTGAAACTCCTAGTGAAACACAGACCTTTCTTCTGACATTGCTCAAGAGAAGCCATGATTTATCCCCAATGACAAGATTCTTCAAAAACGGAGATTGCTCATTTTGCTGCAGCAAATCATTAAAATTTGGACATGTTTGGCTTTATTCTTGTCAGAGATCTTGTGAGGGACCCATCCAAACAATTCCATGGTTTTTGAGACGACGAACAATGGTTCAATGGTCCACATTGAAGTCTTTGGCCAGCATTTGAGTTGTCAAGCTTTTGTCCTATTCCACAGGTGCCAGAAGGTTGTCGAAATTCGATGGTTGACCTCTTCCTGGCTTATCTTCTAAGCTAGTGTTGCCAGATTTCAAACAAGCAGACCATCTTATCTCGATGAAATTCATCCCACATAATCTTTTCCCACTTTGCCATAAATTTTTCCCCTAAAATATATATATTACACATGAGTGGGAAGATGAAAAAGTCTTGGCCTGATTCACATTACAAAATCAGTCTTCTAAAATTGAAAAATGGGCCAGGCTGAGGACATTTCAGCACCCATCATATATGTGTGTGTACTGATAAATTTGCTTTTCTTCTCTTCTCCCTTCTTCTTCTTCTTCTTCTTCTTCTTCTTCTTCATATCCTCCACCTCCCTTTACACCCAATGTTGTGTGTTTATTTATTTTTGAAAATAATATAGCATTCATTAGTTTTTTCTAAAAAATAAAACGTTAAGAGGTCATTCGATAAAAATTGCCTGAGGATATCATAAGGTTGAAATCCAGATAGCGGATTTCAACTGATCTGATTTTGAAAGTTAAAAGCTCAACAGATTATTTTTACTTTTATTTTATTTTTTCACATGTGTATCGAGCATTTTTTAATCCTACTGTTTCCTGGACTAATTCAACTCATTAACCTTTTATGTATTATATATATATATATATATATATATATATATATATATATATATATATATACCTTTTTTATATATACCATTAACCTTTTATGTATTATATATATATATATATATATATATATATATATATATATATATATATATAATTTTATAATTTCAGAAAAACACTTTCTCTGTACTTTGATTTTTTTTGCAAATGTGTAATTGAAAAATTAGAAACAGTATCCAAATCATCATTTTGGCCTTGATGTTGATTTCATAGTAAACAATTAATATATAACCACCCCTGTTTGTAAATCACAATTAATGAGTTCATGCCTGATTGATTACAGAAGAAGACATGAGCATAATTCTTGGACCTTTGCTGGAATATTATCGAGAACGTAATGTATACAGATGCACAATTCTCACAGACACTTAACCTTACACCAGATAAATGTAGAAATAAAAATTCTTTCTATAAAATGTATCAGTAACAGGTGTTCCACAATAATTCCTTCCCTCCTGATTTTAAAATTCATTCCAATAGTAAAATCATTAGGAGTGAATTTACATTATATATATATATATATATATATATATATATATATAAGATCACTATTTTGTCAGTAATGCTTGCTTTAATTCCTGACCACAGACAATCCCTTTCTTCCTTATTTTGAAAATCATTCCAATCGTAAAATCATTAGCAATTCATTTACATTATACATATCTTCTATCATTAATTCTTGCCTTAATTCCTGACCACTGACAATCCCTTTCTTCCTCATTTTCAGTGCATTACTATAGCAAAATCATTAGAAATTCATTTACATTATACAAATAACAGCCCTATTCTATTAGTAATCCTTGCCTTAATTCCTAACCACTGACAATCCCTTTCTTCCTCATTTTCAATGTATTCCTATGGTAAAATCATTAGCAATTCATTTACATTATACAAATAATAACCCTATTCTATTGGTAATGCTTTGTTCATTTCTGACCACTGACAATCCCTTTCTTCATCATTTTCAATGTATTCCTATGGTAAAATCATTAGCAATTCATTTACATTATACAAATAATAACCCTATTCTATTAGTAATGCTTGCCTTCATTCCTGACCACTGACAATCCCTTTCTTCATCATTTTCAATGTATTCCTATGGTAAAATCATTAGCAATTCATTTACATTATACAAATAATAGCCCTATTCTATTAGTAATGCTTGCCTTCATTCCTGACCACTGACAATCCCTTTCTTCCTCATTTTCAATGTATTCCTATGGTAAAATCATTAGCAATTCATTTACATTATACAAATAATAGCCCTATTCTATTAGTAATGCTTGCCTTCATTCCTGACCACTGACAATCCCTTTCTTCCTCATTTTCAATGTATTCCTATGGTAAAATCATTAGCAATTCATTTACATTATACAAATAATAGCCCTATTCTATTAGTAATGCTTGCCTTCATTCCTGACCACTAACAATCCTTTTCTTCCTTGTTTTCAATGCACAACATATAATTTGAATGTCATGAATGTACCCATTCTTAATTTGCCATTTTGTTGTCAATCAAATGTCAAAATGAAAATAATCCCTATGTAGCACATTTAATCCATAGTGACGTTTGAATAAACAAAATAAATGCCGTTTATAATTTATCATTGAAACCAGTTTTATGATCAATGTGAATGTCAATGGTGTTTTTTGAAACATAATTTTAAAATAAATAATTATCATTATATTTTTTTCCATACAGATTTTACCCCAATTCCATAAAAAATCGATCTTTTTTTTTTTTTTTGGCCAGTAGGGTTTATGCCTAAATCTTCCCTGCTAAAAAAATCGTTCCATGAGTCTGTCATGATAAACTTAAAGTTTCAAAGACTTTGTTTTAAAAAGTTACAATTTGAAATCTACACTATTGTTAAAATAAAATTCAATTGAACTGTACTGGCCTCTTCAGAAAGATATATTTTTTGCCTGGCTTGTTTATCATATATATATATATATATATATATATATATATATATATATAATATGAAATATAGTCTTTGAGCTATTTTATGGAATAAAGTGCTCAATATCAGAATAAAACATGTGTAAATTAAAAGGGAACATAGAAAACACTTAGAAAGCGGCAGTTGTTTCATGAAATGCAATTGTCAGGCCTGACGATTGCATCTAGCATGAAACAGACTTTTATGTATTTTATATATATATATATATATATATATATATATATATATATATATATATATCCATGCTACCACCCCTTGTCTGAATGATTGGATTTCTCTGTATCCTTGGAAACAGTGAATTATGTACTTTTGTGTGCGTTTAAAACTCAGTAAATTTTAAAAATATTATTCCAATTTCGCTTTGAAGATGAAATGGAACTAATGTTTTTAATTTAATTACAAAATTAAATTTGAAGTTTTCAGCTTCCATTTTTGAAACATGGTTCTTACTGTGTAGCGAAAAAAAACATATTTTAAATCAGTTAATTTATAATATTTATGCCCTGTAAATTTACATTGAGCACTGTTTTGTAAAAATAAAAATAAAAAATATCAATAAGAACACCGGATTGTATATCTTACTGTTCTTTCTTTTTATTAATATATATATATATATATATATATATATATATATATATATACATTGATATAACACTCATAGGCAACAGGCTGTTTCATGCTAGACGCAATCATCAGGCCGCCTGATGATTGCATATATCATGAAACAGACTGTCACCTCTGATTGTTGACTTTAATGTCCACTTTTATATTTACACACAAATCTATCTCTATTGTGCACTTTATCCCATAAATATAGCACACCTTAAAACTATATTTTTTCATATATATATATATATATATATATATATATATATATATATTTTAAGACATTTTTATGTTTATACATTCTTTTTATAGATACAAATATTTAAGTAAATGCTCTGTTTATAATAAATAGTATTAAACAACATTCACCGGCCTGAATGTTCACGAAATTTTCATAGAAAATATTCATCCGCCGACAGGAATCGAACCTGTATCCTATATGGAACCCTCATATAGCCTGACGTGCCTTTAACTGATTTGGCCACAGAGGAACGTTTGGTTAGCAAGGTCGAATTTATTGCCTTTAAACTTCAATCTTCCATGAATCTCTCGCATACATTTATATCTGCTCAAAGCATATCCAAATGTAAACAAATGATGTCACACATTATGAAATGGACTAAGTCCAACAAATATTTAAGACATTTTTATGCTTATTATAAACAGAATGTATAAAATAATTGTCGGAGTTGGTCCATTTCATAATATATATATATATTTTTTCAAACGCAACTAATAACTGATACAACAAAAGTTAATAAAAATGAACACACTACCACTCCTTGGCTGAATGATTGGATTTCTCTGTATCCTTGGAAACAGGGAATTATGAATTTTTCTATGCATTTAAAACTCAGTAAATTTAAAAAATAAGTTACTCCAAAATTCGCTTGAGGATGAAATGGAACTAATGTTTTTAATTTTATTACAAAATTAAATTCAAAGCTTTTAGCTTCCATTTTTGAAACATTGTTACTACTGTGTAGCGAAAAAAAAAATATTTTAAATCACTTTGTGTGTGTGTGTGTGTGTGTGTGTGAATAAAGATGAAAGAAAAACTTATCTTAGCCAATGCATTTCATTATCAAGGTGAATGCAAGGAATTTATTTTGTAACAAGTATTTATATACAAGAGCGAAAATGTTGTTGGTTTCTCAAAATCTTTACATTTATGAACATTCATAAATATTTATCAGTTTAGCCAAAGCATCAGATAGTTATGGATAATGCCAAGTGAGTAAATAATGTTCTTGAAATTTTTTTTAATACAAATTAATAGTTAAATTATTTTAGTTTGGGGTTAATTTATGTGTTATATACTTTAAATAACATGACATTGATTTATGTCAATTTATATATCCTCCATATATAAATTGATTAATACTTTTGTCTAACCTGATGAATTTTTTATGAGTATTTATTTTTAAATAAAAAAATATTTGGAGAAATAACATTTTTTTTTTTTTAAAAATTCAATCTGTATAAAAAAATTTGGGACAGAGAAAAATAAAGGGTTACATTAAGATAGAGTTAGTAAAATTAGATAATGGCTCAGCCTAAAGATGTTATAGATTGTAGTGATTGGGGAAACATCTTATCTCAGTCAGTTCCACAGAGCAGGAACTTTTCACTGAAGGAATACAGAGGGAATGTTGGTTGTTTGCTACAATAAGCAGCCGGACATGTCCTTGCCATGAAAGATAGAATTCGTGAAACCAAGAAATGTAGTTTGTTGAGCACTTTTAAAAAAGTTCTTTAGAGCAGGGAAGGCTTTTCAACATCCTGCCTGGGGGAAATGGTTGGATTAGGAAAATAATTTGTCACCCATAAAAATATATAAGATGCTTTTGAACTCTTTCAAGGCTGGAGAGTGAGATTGCTTTTCCCCGAAAAAATATAACAGTACTATTTTTTATTTTGATCCAGTTCTTGTAAAGACAGAAGATAACAAGAGGTGTCAGGGGTCTTATTGGAGGGGTACAAGAAGCCAACACTTTTACCTGCATCTTTAGCAATGGATTATATATGAGTTCCACGTGGGGTCAGGTGTGAGTTTGAAACCCAATAGTTTTTCAAGGTATGATGGGAACATCTGATAGGACAACCATTCATTGTGACTGGTGGTAATTCATTATCTGATCAGCGATGATTGAATGTGTTATAAAATAAAATAAGACATATCTCGGCTGATTTACAGGCAAATAAACTAACATACTCAAGAGCGAGAGTTGTCATTGTTAACTATGTGAACATGGACAAAATGATGATTATCTTCATCATTATTTACAAATATATAGTTCTGGTCGAAAATAAAATAATATTTTAAAGTCTTTCTATTTTTCGACTAATAAAAATGCTTCCTCCTAATTATAATCGCGTCGTTTTTCAAGCCTGTTAAGCCATAAAAAACACCATAAAATAATTTATCAAAATAAAGTACAATGGCAGTCAACAGGTGAATAGGGAAGAGACCTGTCATTTAGTCAGACTCGAACTGTCAACAGCTGTAACTCTTTCAGAATTTCCAGTGTCAACCTGTGTGAACTACTATGAGAAATCGACCTAGATCCGAAGCTGGCTTATGAACTATACCACAAGGAAGCTGTCCCAAACCCTCACGTTCCTGTTGAAATAAATCACGTAAATCTATTTCTACTGTTGTCGTATTTCTTTCTTGCAATCATACACTTGTCTATAACAAATGTAACTAATTTTGCTTTCTAGGCATTGAATGTAACCATCCAGTTTAGAGCAGTTAGTGTTAGATCAGATTAGAGATCAGCTGCCAATCTCCGATCATCAAGAGTTTTAGAGGTGCACCCGTATATAGTCATATCATTGGCGTAGATGATTACAAATGATTCATGCAAATCAAAAAGAAGGCTCTTGTCTATAAATACTTGTTACAAAACAGAATCCTTGCATTTGCCTTCATAAAGTTCCTCAAAGGATGAAATGAGTTGGCTAAGATAAGTATTCCTTTTGTCTTTATTCACATTATCCTTTTACAGATATATTCTATCTGAAATTTTTCACACACGCACACACACACACATATATATATATATATATGTAATTATGTGTTTGAGTAGCAATCCTTCTTTTATACAAGTTTCATTGAAGATGACTGATAAGGCACTGCAATTAAGCTTTGTATTGTATTTTTCTTGTATTTGTACAAATTACTTTTCTGGACATAGAGTTTGTTAAAACTGTTCAAATGATTTGTGGATCCAAGCACTTTCAACTTATCTATTAGCCATTATCAAGGATTTTTTTTTAATTGAATATGTAGGTTTTTTTTATATGTATATATATATATATATATATAATGATGGAAAGGTATATTAATTTCCAAACATAGTCAGCATGTTGTGGCCGTGTTTATACTTGATATTATTAAGAAATTGCTAATTTTATTTTGAATACCACTACATGCTTATCAAGAAGACTTACTTTACATCTCTAGGATCATAGTTCCATTATTTTATATTATTTGGTTAAGCTAACTTGGACATTCATGAGTCTATGAGGCGAACCATAATAGTCCTGCACCATGTCAAAAGGTCATTGGGGTGGCATTCTGTGTCATAATATAGCTGGTCAATATAAGTGATTGCTGAGCCACCAACCCATCTTGCTCCATGGCTAGATGTCAGTAGATCATAACCTAGTTCTTGTTTAGCTCACCAGCAGTGTCCTGTAAATCGCATTCTACATTTGCATAAGATTATAGAAATTTAATCGGATGTTGTCTATAGGAGATGCCATCATCTGAGTGTAGGTTCAATCAAGCTTAGACTCCAGAATTTTAGTTAATGTTCAAGAGGTGACACCATACATTAACAATGAAACATGACCCAGTGCACATATTGGTACTTTGTGTGTCCATTCCACAATGTTGTTCTTTGCAGATTGACCACTGATTCTCAACTGGATTTAAAACAGGAGAGTTTCTGGTCCAATCTATAGTACTTTGATTTACTCACTGGTAAGGCTTGCCAGTGTGTTCATGCAACATAAATTTTTGTATGCTTCAGGAAGATTTAAAAAAAAAATAAACACAACTAATTGACAGTTAAGACAATAGTGTCTGGGCATGATAAAAATCTGATGCAATCAAGGCTGATGCAATATTTTTCAAGGCCCAAAAAATTTCATCATACAACCTGAAAATAGAGTCACCACTGTATATGACCTAATCTGAGGAAAAAATATTCAATTTAAAACACCCTGTCACTCCAGGGGTCTTGCAAAATACTGTATTGTGAAAAGAAAGGAAACTAAATTAATGGTTGTTCCAAATAATTTGCAGAAAATTGATCCATATATATATATATATATATATATATATATATATATATATATATGTATATATATGTGTGAACAATATGTATATGTGTGTGTGTGTTGTGTATATATATGTATATATATATATATATATATATGAATGCATATATATGAACTATAGATGTGAGTTAAATTGCTTTAATATCTGTGATATTGATACTTTATCCCAATAAATATACCACACCTTAAAACTATATTTATTCATATATGTATATGTATATATATATATATATATATATATTTTATATATATATTTTTATATATTTAATATGCATTGTACTTATTGGAAAACATTTTTATATTAGGTTGCTAGATTTAACATTTAGTTTATGGATGTGAGTTTGTAATGCCTTTGCGATTTTCTGATGACAACTAAGTATAAACAACATGCCTGGCCGCATACACAATTCCAGAAAATCCTTGTTGAAAACACAACTATATTTTAACATGAAAACAATAAACAAAAACTAAAAATTCTTGACGCTATATACATAAATCAGTTGAAACCTAACCTGAACAAAATAAACTCTGAAAACACCACAAATATTCTTAAATGCCTATAATTGATAACAGAAGCCATTGGTTGATACCAACTGCTTCCCATACTTAATACTTCTCGTTTCAACTCTTGTGTGACCATGTGTGACGTCATGAGCTGTGATGCAATTTTTGCTTCTGCGTATAGTATACATGAGTTAGTTGTTGCTTTGAAATTTTTCATGCAACAAAAACAGACTATCATTATTGTTTCATCTGTGTATTGGTTGATATAGTGAAAAGTAATTGTCATTTTTCGTAATGGCTTATGTAAGCTGAAAGCTTAGATTGAATTTAAACATGTATCAATATGGTGATTTCCTTTCGTCTTTCAATGATAATGTTATTAAGCTTATCAGACAATATGAAAGGAATTTACTTAAAATAAATAGACAAAACCTGTCTATATCATTTAATGAAACATACATCAATGAAAAATGGGTATATAAATATATATAATATATATATATATATATATATATATAATATTAGTCATAATATATATATATAATATATATATTTTCGATTTATTTATATGTATATATTTATATTTAAATTCCCAAGAGGATGAAATTTATATGTCTGATGAATTGGATCATATATATATATCAATTCATAATAAATTTGTTCTATATATTGGAAAATTTACTATATGAATGTTTGAGAATTTTTTGAATTGTTATATATATATATATATATATATATATATATATATATATATGGAATATAGTATATATATATATATATATATATATATATATATATATATATATAGATAGATAATATTAGTGGAAAATATACATACATATGCAAAATATATAAATAAATTCATACATGTATATTTTCAGAAAAAAAAAATTCCAAGAGGAAGAATCCAGGTAGAACTCAATGTCTAGGACAGAGTAAGGATATAATAAAAAGCTTAAACACTAATATTCCATGGTCATAATTTATTCCATTGGAATCGTAAATATGATCCAATTCATCAGACCTACAAATTCAAAAATATATATATATATATTAAGTTAAAAAACACCTTGATAATGGTTAATACATTACATACACCTTAAGGAACAGTGTTCCTGATCAAACAAAATTCATGAATAATTGGACATACCACTACATGCTTATGAAGAAGATTCACATTATATTTCTTAGACAATAGCTTAATTAGGACCCATTTAAACACACACAGAAACCAAACAAATTCCACCCACAACATACTTGTGGAAAATACCACCATAATAAACTCTTTCGCATGCAAAAATATGGTTAAAAATAATGGAAGTGTTAATAATCAAAGGACATTGGCTCTCAATAATATCAACTATGAATACAACTGCAATGTGCTGACTGTGTTTTTTTTTATTGATTTAAACACTGTATAAATACTAATATACAGGAATAAAAGATGATTCTCAAATTGAACCATCTTTTCTGAACACCCTAATAAAAACAATAAAGATGAAGATACTAATCTGAACAATTTCTTGAATCTGGCGGCTCATGTAATTTAATTAAATTCCTGCCAATTCCTAGATTTTCTCTTTGTTGTTGTTGTTGTACCTCCATCTTTCTTGAGATTTTTTTTTCTTAAACTGTTGATTCTAATTTTGTAGAAGAATTGGATGAAGAAGAAAGCACAGCCATGAAACTTGCAGACCCTACAAATTTCAAAGATTCCCTGTTAGATTATGGTCGTTGAGTTCCTCAAACTCTGTTCCTCATATTTGGTCTTCGTGGCTTTTATCCTCCTCCTTGGGAAACACTCACTGATTGCTGCTGCCGATCTTTGGCTTGTGAATTGGATGTGGAAAGAACCAGCCCTCGTCTATGAGATCAAACCTAACACAACAGTTGTCATCCCAAAAGTGAGTATGTTGATTGAAGTAAAGCTCAGAATGCATAAATTCCATTAGTTTTGGGGATTCAAATCAATCAGATATTTGCTGAGTTATCTGCTTGTTACTCTGTGTTGAGGCACACCTGTGAAAATGTAGCATCAGGCTAAATTGGAACTAGGTTACTAAACAACAATTATTTACTTACTACTTTTAACACTTCCACTACTGAGGATGTAGTTATCGTTGGCACCACTCATGTCCGAGTTTTGTTCATCCGGTGTCTCCACACTGCTTGAATCTGACATCCAATCCAAGTCAGGATTGGAAAAGTCTCAGGCATTGATTGTATGGTATGGCGGGTGATGGTCTTGGATGGAGCTGCTCGTCCTTGTATTGTCTTCATCTTTAGCCTTTCTCCTCTCCTCAAAAGTGGAACACCTGAAACGAATTGCTTTTTGCATAGATGGACGGTCAGCGGCTTCATCCTTCTAGGTGTTAGGGCTGATTTCAGCTTCAGTTGGTCTTTGAATGTCGAGCTGCCAGTCCTTGGATTGCCTTCTTTTAACTTCATCTTTAGTCTTTCTCCTCTCCTTGAAAGTGGAACAACCAAAATGAATTGCTCTTTGACTGGATGAACGGTCACAGTGGCTTTATCCTCCCAGGTGTTAGGGCTTATTCCGGCTTGAAAATGGGGAGATTTCAGTTGATCTTTGAATATGTGTTTTGTGGTTTTGCATAATAGTAGGCTGAAGGAGGCCTGGCTCTCCACCCTTCAGGGTGTGGCATAGATAGTGATACCTAAAAGATCTCTGTTTTGGATGTACTTATACGTCTTTATGAAACTTAGATTGGGAAGAAAGTTCGGGTTAATTTGCAGTATCAGCATCAAAAACTCCTGGTATTGACAATGTACCATTCTGGTGTGAAATTGCCTGGTTATTTTGAAAAGTGACATTAAAATATTGCACTTGATTATTGTTTATAATGTGGTGGACTTCCACCATATTTCAATGTTGACTTCCCGACGTGATTTTTTTCAACTTCTGCTAATTGGTACAAGACAATATATATATATATCAACAAATATGTATTAAACAAATTACAAGGCACATAGCCATAACATTTGTGTGTGTGGGAACATTGTGTTCGTTCTTTGGTGAATGTTTGTACGTACGTGTGTGTTTGTAATGTTCATAGCATTTTTCCAGAAATGAGAAAAGCTGATCTTCTAAGAGCTTACATCTTGTCACTGAAATGAAGAAGAAAGAGAGATTTACCTCACTACCACGCAAGGTGGTATGCAGCATGAAGCCTGGGGTAAAAAGACAAAAAGGCAAAAAATTCCCCAGTATTTATAGTATGGGGAGAGAGACCCCTGGTGAAGAATTAGGCAACAAACAAGGAGATAACTCCTACAATAAGTTATAGACAAGTCTTTCTCATCGTGTACACAGAACGTCCACCCTTACTGGCTTTGTTTACATACGTTTGCCTTGAGTAGTCATGTAGCACGGAAACTTCACTTATTTTCATTATGGTGCAATGCACAAAGTTTGAAATGAATGTGTGAAATAATGTGCAAAGAAACATAAAATTCGATATTTAAAATAAAATAAAAATTACGTGCCTAAAAAGTAAAAAAAAGGATTTTTTTCTTTTTTTTCAATGATGTTTTTTTTTATGTGTTGTGAAATTTTCTTGAATTTAAAGCTTCATAAATTACATTTTAGGGTGATATTCTGTTTCATTAGCAGATTTATTAAGGAGAATGAAGAAAAAAACTATTCATTTAAAACTTCATTTTAAAATAAAAGCGCATTTTAAAATAACACCTGTGAAAATCATGCAATAATAAAGAAATGAAAAGCTGTAAAAAGACTGTTAAATAAGTAAGCTTCCATGCATTACAACTAGAGGAAAATGAATGTAAGCAACACCAGGTGGGCAGACAACACAAAAGAGATCAAACTTACATTGATGATAAATCAAAAAAGTTAATCAAGGTTTTAATGTCATTTTCAAAATAACCAGGCAATTTCATACCTGAAAGGTACATTCTCAATACTGTGGCCTTTTGGTGTTTATACTGCAAATTAACCAAAGTTCAGTCTAATTTTTTAGGTGAAAATGGAAATGAAAATTTGTCAGACTATTGTCTCTTTTTGTTGTTTAGTAATGCTACTATGACTAATTTATATGAATCCATCCAGTGCGCTTTTAGCGTTGATGTATTGAGTGAAGGAATTTGCAAGTGGTGATTTTTGCCATTTCTAAACTTGGAATTTTAATCTACATTACAATCCAAGGAAGGGTTGTCCAAAAGAACACAACTGAAAAGGATTTAGAAGCTGATGTTGCAGCAAATATCCTACAGCTAGGGAACACAGAAATAATGCTAGTATAGAACAGTCCAGTGTGAATTCAAAAGGATTGGAAAGGTGTCAGTGGTTGGAAAATGGGTCCTGCACAACCCGTTTACAAAGAATTTTCAACAATGATTGTTGTGAGTCACTGCTTACAAGAAAACTGCATGTGTCTTTTTGGACAGACTTGTAATAAGGTAATAAAAAATGGATTCTGTATCATATTGTTAAATGCTGTTGTTAGTGGATCAGACAAAGAAACAGACCTGCTCAGCAACAGAGAGAAGAAGTTAATCCAAAGATTATCTTGAGTTTATGTTGGGATATTCAAGAAATCACCCATTATGAACTGTTAGACTATAATCAAACAATCAATGCTGATCTCTACTGGCAATAATTTTAAAGTTAGAAAAAGCATCTTTGGACAGAAATATCCATCATTAGTCGACAGAAAGGGAGTGATCTTCCACCATGATAATGCTGGTTTTCACACTGCACAATTCACCAAAGATCTCTTAAAGCAATGATTTCCAATGTGGGGTGCATGCTCCACTCCACTGGTGGGGCACGGTAATATTTTGGTGTTGCATATGTAGGATGTGCACTCTTTGGTTTTGTTATAGTGGAACACACCTATTCTATAGACTCTCCCACCTATAATAAGTAGGAGTAGTAAGAGTAACAAGCAGGTCAGCAGTGAGTTGGTCAGTCGACCGTTAGTCGGATATTAAAGTATCAGTCCAAATAATGTAAATAATGCAAGTAATCATAATACCTCATCTCAGAGATCCAATCACCTGATGAAGGCCGGAGCGTACAATGGCTGAAACGTTGTGAATATGGCAATGAAGATGAAGATAACAGTCCGAATAATGTAAATAATGCAAGTAATCATAATACCTCATCTCAGTGATATAGACACATAAAATAATTTTACACACACTGTAGCTGGGTAAATAGAGAAACGTATGATTCTTCATCTACTAAATTTTATTTTTTTAATTTAATTTTCAGTTAATTCCTGTCAATGGTACGTACTATGTGTGCATATACGTTGCAATCTGCGCAGGTGTCACTGTAGCGACAGTCCTTACGGGTCTTCTGCTCAAATTCACTCTGGTTAGAGGAGCTGGGCGCCTCCACCATAAAATGCTCACTTACCTCACAAGTCTGCCTGTCATGTAAGTAAAAGTTTTATATACAAGTACAAATTTAGAATGATGTACACTACAGCGAACCTTCAGTTTAATAGATTTTTGTGATCAAACGGACATTGTCTTAGCATTGAGAGTAAATTAGGCTGAATTCTATGAAAAAAAAAATGTCCAGCCTTCACTTCCACTTTCCTCTCTCTCTCTCTCACTGTCTTTCACTTTGTCTCCCTTGCTCAGTCTTTTTCTCTCTCTCTCTTTTCTCTCTCACTCTGTCTCTGCCTGTTTCTCTCTTATTCTCTCTTTCCTTAACGATCTGTCTCTTTCTCCTTCACTCTGTTTCTTTCTCCTCCTTTCTCACTTTCGCTCTTTCTCTCTGCTTCTTAATCTTTCACTCTTTCTCTTTGATTCTGTCTTGCTCTTTCTATCTGCTTCTCCTCCTCACTCTTGCTCTTTGTCCCTCATTCTCAATTTCTCTCTTGCTCTTTTTCCCTGCTTCCTTCACTCTCTCTCATGCTTTTCCTCTCAACTTCTCCGTGTCTCTTTTTGTTTCTTCCTGCTTCCCTCTCCTTCACACTCCCTCTCATTATTTCTATTTGTTTCTCATTCTCTCTGCTCCTCTCTCTCCCTCTCTGCTTCTCTCACTCTCACTCTTTCTCCCTGCTACTCACTCTCACACTCTATCTCACTGCATTGCACTCTCACTCCTCCTCACTTTTCCCCTCCTTCCCAATCTATTACAGACCCTCTCATTTCTTCTTCCTGCTTCTCACCCTCCCATTTTCTCCTTCTTTCTAACTCTCACTCCCCTTCTTTGCTTTTCTCTCTCTCTCTTTCTACCTGCATCTCACTCTTGTACTGTCCCTCCCTCCTTCTAACTCCCTCTCTTTGCTTCTCACTCCCTCCCTCTCCTTTTTTCTCTTTGTTTCTCATTTTCTCACATTTTCTTCCTGCTTCTCACTCTCCGTCTCTGCTTCCTTCACTCTTTCTCTCAGCTTCTCTCTCTCTTTCTCTCTGCTTCTCAGTCTCTCGCTCTTTAGTCTCATTCTGTGGCACTCCCTCTCTTTCTCCCTGCTCCTCTCCCTTCCTCTTGTTCTTTCTCCTTGCTTCTCAGTCTCTCAATCTTTAGTGTCACTCTGTCACTCTCTCACTTTCTCTTTCTCCTTCTCCCTCCCTGATTCTCCTTTCTCCCTCTCCTTCTCACTCCCTCCTTCTCCTTCTCACTCCCTCCTTCTCCTTCTCCCTCCCACTCCCTGCTTCTCCCACTTTCTCCTTCTCACTCTCTCTCTGTCCCTGTGCTCTCCCTCTCTGTCCCTTTCTTTTCTCACTTCCCCTCCTCTTTTTCCTGCTTCTCACTCTCATATAATAAATGTGATTTGTTTTGAAGTCAATGCTTTTAATTTTAACAAATATGTCATCTTGCTACAATGTTCCCATTTCTTTCCGAATGATGTTATTACAAAA
This sequence comes from Acanthosepion pharaonis, assembly GCA_903632075.3. NCBI lineage: Eukaryota > Metazoa > Mollusca > Cephalopoda > Sepiida > Sepiidae > Acanthosepion > Acanthosepion pharaonis. Next base: position 404,462 of record CAHIKZ030001679.1, on the reverse strand, counting down.
CAAAGCCATATTTTCTTTTTGTTCTGAATTTACTCTTTTATGCTCCTTCTATCTCATTCATTTGTAAAATAACATTTGGGGTGCTGAAAATTCTTAACCTGGTTCATTTCCCAAAAATCTTCAGATACTGATTTGGGAAAGGTCGGGGGTCAAGCGGAGAACTTTTCAGTACCATTTTTGACCCACTTTTTCCATGCTTATTCAGTTTTTGTTTTCTTTTTTTTCCTCAATCAAGACATTTTGAATCAACACCTCCATGCACGATATTAAACACTTTTTCTGCCGATAGCAGAATTGTTGATCAGGTAAGTGATCTCTTTGATTTTTCACCATTAAAATAATAATAATAATAATAATAATAATAATAATATCTCAAAATTTACACAATCCCAATTGTTATTGGTGCACCAGGAACAATACCAGAATTATAAAAAAAAATTGTTTCTTGACTCCCTGGTGAACCGAGTTTGGCTGAAAGGCAACAAATTGCACTGATTGTGACTTCTAACTTTCCTCAGAAAAGTTTTATCAATGTGGAAGATTTTTTTTAATCATTTCAACCCAAGCAACGCAGTAAAGCTATGAAGACATGAGGAATTACTGAGTGTGGAAGAATAAGAAAAAGGAAAACATTATTAACCCCTTCAATGGCATAGACATGGATATACGTTTTTCGGAAAGTAAAAAATTCCAGCAATAAATTTTAATAGTAGAAAAACCTTCCAGCAATAAATTTTAATAGTAAAATAAAAATTTCCAGCAATAGATTTTAATAGTAAAATAAAAATTTCCAGCAATAGATTTTAATAGCGTTGTGGTACGATCCACCTAATTTACATAGTGGAGTACCGACCATATAAATATGGTTGGTATCGGGAAGACGAGAGAGAGGAAGAAGAGATCCAATCCAGAGACTCTGCCGACTGCGACTAAGTCAACCCATTCTCCAGGAACGGTCTTCCCAAGAATATACCAAAAGACTATCTGTAAATATTGTGTACACTTTCTTGTTTCAATACATTTTGTTTAAGTACATTTTGTGTTGTATTATTATTATTCCATGCATTAGTCAAGTTTCAACAAATAGTAAAATAAAAATTTCCAGCAATAGATTTTAATAGTAAAATAAAAAATTTCCAGCAATAGATTTTAATACTAAAATAAAAATTTCCAGCAATAGATTTTAATAGTAAAATAAAAATTTCCAGAAATAGATTTTAATAGTAAAATAAAAATTTCCAGCAATAGATTTTAATGATAATAAAATTCCAGCATTAGATTTTAATTGTAAAATAATATTCCAGCAATAGATTTTAATAGTAAAATAAATTCCATCATTAAATTTTAATAGTAAGCTGAGATCCTATCAGTTGTGCCTCTTCCCAGTCTAAATCCACATTGTGTCTCTGGGATGACTCAAGGGTAAATCTTATATGTAGAAACTTTACAAAATCTTTACCCACTGCTTCAAGCAGGCTTATTCCCTGATAGTTTCCACACAACGATTTTTACCGTTTCCCCTTAAACAAGTAGATAATGATCACATAGTCTTGAGGTAGAGGAGCCCCTGACCAAATATCTGTATTCATTTGATGTATCTCTACAGCAAGCTTGTTGCCTCCATAACATAAAACTTTGACTAGAATACCATCAAGACCTGGTGCCTTTCCAGTATTGTTTTTGGGATCTCTTCATCCAACGTCTCATCAATAATATCCAACTTAGAAAGATCCATAAAACATTCAGTCCAGCATTTTATTATCCCTCCCCACAGATCCTGGAAAAAAAATCCTTTGATATGAGTGGTACCATAGACAAGGCCTGTGAACTAAAGGTCTGATTTAATCAGGTGATATAATGTTTTGGAGTCCAATCAAAAGCACCCTGAGCTTGCAAAGGTGTATTTGACCACCTTATAGATACTCCAAGGAACATGATTCTATAACTAATGTCTTGAATTGCTTGGTTAATTTAGTATGAATGGCAAGGCCAACACCCTGCTTATATTTTTCATCCACCCTTTGGATTACCCTTCCAAAGGAAAATGTAGCCAATCCCAGTCAGCCTAATTTCACAGAGTGCAGCTATATCGATATTGTACAGAGCAAGCTCTTTTGTGATTATACCAATTTGGTGTTCAGGATTACTAGACTCTTTGCAGTCAAGAAGTGTTCTGACGTTCCAGCTACCTACCTAGCTTCATTCTATACTTATTGATGGAGTATCTCCTGTTATTGTAAGCCGCCACCAGTCACAGGTTGCTGGCCAGATCGATTGTTAAACAGGCTTTGTTTTGGTCATCTTTTCCAGACTTTTCTCATGTGATATAGGCGAGCAGTTCATCCCTAAAGGAGGCTTCTCAGTGACCCTAGACTCCTCCTCTGAAACATGTTACTGTTTGGTCAACAGTGCAGCACCATTAGGATAAGTCTCAAACACACCTACATGTAGATTCATGACAGCATCCTACCAACCAGTTAGATCGGTACACTTCACCATCCCTCCATCACTATGGTAAAGTGATGTCTGCACATATATATATAAATATTTATTAAAGACATTTTTATGTTTAACGTTCTTTTTTTATAGATACAAGTATTTAAGTAAATGCTCTGTTTTATAATAAACAGTATTAAATAACATTTACCGGCCTGAATGTCTGAGAAATTGTCTACCGAACGCTCCTTTGTGGCCGATCGGTAAGGCACGTCAGCGTAAATGACGGTTCTGTATAGGATGCAGGTTCGAATCCTGTCAAAGGACGAAAATTTTCTATGAAAATTTCTCGGACATTCAAATGGTAAATGTTATTTAATACTGTTTATTATAAAACAGAGCATTTACTTAAATACTTGTATCTATAAAAAAAGAACGTTAAAACATAAAAATGTCTTTAATAAATAAATTGTCATATTAATTTTTTATTTCTTAATATATATATATATATATATATATATATATATATATATATATATATATATATATATATAAATAAAATAGTCCTACATGCATGTGCTATTTATATTTTAGCCTCTCTATTCTCCAAATTATATGTCCAGTACAATGTAGACACAAAACAGTTAGTGGGATTGTATGTGTTATTGTTATGGAGTTTAACCTCTCTACTATGATATCGTAAGGCCTACCCCTGAAAACAGGTAAATGATTTAGAATGGTCTTTCTCTCAAAGTTTGATGGCTCAGAAGCAGCCAGGATTATTTTTTGCTCAGGCTTTTACCCTAACACTATAAATATGATGGACTTTCCCATTGAGTTCGACATATGAGATTCCAATGACAACAAACTCATTATCTGCATTGCCTATGACAGGCATGACTTTTGAGACCGGCTTGCACAAAAGACCACAAACAGTACAGGAGAATGTATTGTATCCAAGTGCAGCAGCAACACTGTTAAATGTCTTATTCTGCTTTCGTGTTTCATGTAGTCAACTGATTTTTACTTTTTCTAGGTGAATTATTCCTGAATGGCATCTGGAACGATACTCTGATCTCTTCATAGCTACCTCTTCAAAGTTCTTGGAATGTTGACGCAAGAAAGGTTGCTTTTCAGTTTATCTTTAAACCTGAGCCAACGTCTACCAACATTTCTATGACCACTATGGAGTTCACTATAAAAAAGAACTTTTGGTATATGATAATCACTTATCCTTGCCACATAGCCAACCCAACGTAGTTGTGATTGCATTATGAAGGTCTCAGTGGTACCAATCTTGCATTTCTCAAAAAGGGTGGCATTTGACACTCGATCTTCAAACATTGGCTTTATGTATATCATAGGGTTGTGGGAAAAAATAAATAAAAATTTGCACTAGAATCCAAGTGTACAAAGCTGTCGTTTTGTCAACTCTTTTGTATGGCTCTGAAAATTGGACACCTTATAGACAACATATTAAACAATTAGATGTCTTCCATAAAAGTTGTCACCATAAATATATATATATATATATATATATATATATATATATATATATATGTGTGTATTTAGGCAGCATTTTTTCATTCATACATGTTTCCTTAAATAATATAGACAAGTGTTGTCTATTTATTTTATGCAAATTCTTTTCATAACATCTGATAAGCTTAATAACATTATCATTAAACGAAGAAAGAAAATCCCAATATGGATCCATATTTTTTAATCCAATCTAAGTTTTCGGCTTACATAAGCCATTATCAAAGATGTCAATTACTGTACAATATATTAAGCAATATGCGGACAAGACAGTGATGATAGTCTGTTATTGTTTACATGGATGATTTCCAAGCAATGATAAACACGTTCATATAAGGCACTAAAAGCAAAAATCGCACCACAGCTCATGACGTCACACATGACCACGCGAGAGTTAATTGGAGAAGTATTAAGTATGGGAAGCCATTGGTATAAACCAATGGCCTCTGTTACCAATTATAGACATTTAAGGATATTTGTAGAGATTCCATAGTTGATTTTGTTTATCATATATATGATAAAATAAACAACATTTTGAGATAGAAATGAAAACAGAAAATAGACAGAGCACTGGTATGCTTGCATCTTTGTTAACTCCTGTTGATCAGATATGTATCATGTGCATTAACACAATAGATAAAATATAAATATATGTGAGGAACATTTTGGATGTTAAAGAGTGTAATGGTGTATAAAGGTGCATGTAATGAAATGCTTGTATGTCAATGATTCCCAGTGTGAGGGGCATGCCCCACTGGTGGGATTGTAATATTTTTGTGTGGCATGCATAGGATGTGCAGCCTTTGGCTTATGTTATTTATATATACATGTATTATTAAGTAAATGCTCTGTTTATATAAACAGTATTAACAACATTTACCGGCCTGAACGTCTAAGAAATTACATAGAAAATATACATCCCCCAAAGGGAATCGAACCTGTATCCTACATGGAACCATCATATAGCCTGACACGCTATACCAGTTTAGCTATGAAGGAGTGTCTGGTTACCACGGTCAATTTTACTGCTTTTAAACAACAAACTTCCCATGATTTCCCTCAAACATCCATATCTACTCAATATTTGTTTACATTAAGATACACTTATAAACAGAGTATTTACTTAAATATTTGTGTATATATAAATAACGTATAACAATAAAATATATTAAATATAAATATATATAATAAAATATATATATCTATAATATATATATATATATAAAAATATATATATCATAAAATATATATATCTATAATATATATATATATTAAAATATGTATATCATAAAATATATATATATATTCAGAATATTAATCCGATTAATGGTGAAATTAATTTATACCATTAAACACATATCTGATTGATTCTATGTATGATTATTTCTTTATATATAAAATATATTTTATTTTAATATAATATATATATATATATATATATATATATATATATATATATATATATATATATATATATATATATATATATATATATATATATATATATATTTGTGTGTGTGTGTGTGTGTGTGAAAAATATATAGAAAATAGAAAGAACTCGTTAGGTAAATAATCCAAAGTTCTTTAGTATTTTTATTTATTTTTTTAAAAATAGTGCTCGATACAAAAAGTAGAGCATAAATATAATTATTATTTAAAAATATGATTCCAACATGCTACATAAGAGTTCTCATGTTTCAAAACAAGAATTTTAAAACTTCAGTATAATTTGCAACCAGACTTAATTGTCATCTTCCACTTTAAATTTGACACCCTTCCCTTACCCTGACTTGACATCTGTGAATGTAACTGAGATATTGATACAAATTATTAACACCTTTCAATTCCTTTTTTGTGTTTAAACAATCGCTCTGGCCGTTAGACCATAGAAATTTTGATTTCAATAATGAATATGCTTATAAAAACACATAAATTTAAGAAATAAGTTATTCCAAAAAAATTCGTTTGAAGATGGAAAGAGTTTTCTTAAAAATTTAATTCAATTTAATTTTAAAAAAAATTATATTGAAGTTTTCGGCTTCTTGTTTTGAAACAGAAATGATGTAGCAAAAAATGGAATCATATTTTTAAATAAATAATTATATATATATATATATATATATATATATATATATATATATATATATATATATAAATAAACTATATATATCTATAATATATATATGTATATATATATATATATATAATTATTTTTTAAAAATATGATTCCTTCGCTATAAGTTTTCTCATGTTTCAAAAACGAGAGCATTTAGCCATCAATATAATTATTAAAATTAAATTGAATTAAAGTAACAAGCCCTGTTTCATCCTCAGTAACAAATGAACATTCTTATAATGATACCTAACTTTCAAAATTGGTTATTCCTAAATTTTCCCTGATTATGACTTTCTTAAGTCATCATCAGGGCAAGTCGAGATGAATCGTGAGTTTTTCTAGAACTATTGAATGTTGTGACATAGGCAAAGAGTATTGTGACATAGGCAAAGTGTGTTGTGACATAGGTAAAGTGTGTTGTGACATAGGCATGTATGACATTTTTTTTTTATATTTACAATTGAGGATGCAGGCTTTTAAATTATAATTGTTTTCATTTATAGATGGTTGTTTTTGTTACATGAATATTTTTTTAATATTTGATTTTGCTTGTATTTTGGTATTGCTTATGAGTAGCTAATATTACTAATTACTAATTATTACTAATATTATGATAATCCTTACGGTGCTTATTAATGCATTGTTTGATAGCACTCTGGTCCAGTAGGTGCCAGGTGAGTCTCCGTGACAGTGTGGTTGTGGTATATACTATATAAGACACTTTGTGGTTTTTATTTACAGACAAATTTCTAATGAACAATTTAAAAACACTTTCTGTGAGAATTTCCTCCTTATCAGAGAAGGGTTATTTGTAATTTGGAAAAATCAAACAATAAAATTAATCAACACAAAATGTCTGTTGTTTTTAATATATATATATGTGTGTGTGCGTGTGTTTGTGTGTGTTGGAAAAAAAATTTCACTATTTTCTCATGGCATATATATATATATATATATATATATATATATATATATATATATATATAAAAAAGGCATGGGGGAGTATTGGATTGAGGAATTGGAGAGTCGAGTTTGAATTCCAGTCGAATCCATTACATTCACTTACATGCTAATATCCTTCAAAAAGTGTGTTTGATTCTGCACAAAGCCTTCATCACTATAATCAAATCTGTTTGCTGGTGTCTGGGCTGTCGGTTCCTAGGATCTGAGCCACTTGACCCTCATACGTTGAATACGACACAGAGAGTCCACCACCACCACCATGTATATATATGAGTAAAACAGTCTGTTAATGGGTAAATAAAAAGGAAATGTTAATAAAATGTTCTAAAAACCTCTTTTAAAAGTATTTTAAATAGAGCACGCTTATAGACATAAGGAGCAAGTATATATATATATATATATATATATATATATATATATATAATCATCAAAGGTTGATATGTTCAAGCTTGAGAGCCACTACTGCTTACAAAGAGAAGGTTCAATATGTGAGACTTATACAGGTGTATCAAAAGACAGAGAGCTGAGTGATTTCATTTTCATTGAATTACTTACATTGCCATTGGTGAATGAGAAAGAACGACCATTTTGTTTTATCAATTCTTGCATTTTTTTTTTTCCTTTTCAGATCTTACCAACGACCCTTGAACTGCTGCTAAGGTTTATCTTGCAAAATAATGTTCTGATTATTGTTGCATTGCCATTATTTAATTTTATTCTGATAGCCATCAGAAGATCATTCTGCCACTTTTTACAAAGTTTTACAAAATAGCCATCTGCATGTTTTTAATTGGCATCATCTGCAAAAAAATCTAATCAGATATTTTATTAAACAAAACAGGGTGCGATGGATTTTATTGTCGTCAGAATTATCTTTAAGAAATAAGCCTAACAACTCATTTTACCATTTATTATTTTTTTAACAATTTTAATAATTATATATTTAAAAAAAAGTGTATTTATCAATTTCTGTTCCTATCTATCTATCTATCTATCTATCTGTATGTCTGTCCTCAAAAAAAATATATATATATATATATATATTTGTGTGTGAATATATAAAAATGTCGTATATATATTTATGTAAATGAAATGTATGTAAAACCTAAATTTTTCGTCTAAATTTCATTTTAAAAAATTAAATCATTTACTTATTTAACATTTTTATTTTTTATTGTTTAATTTTAATAATTATATATTTACCAAAATTAAATCTATTTATCAATTTCTGTTCATATCTATCTATCTATCTATCTATCTATCTTTCAGTCTATCTGTATGTCTGTCTATCTAACTATATGTGTATATATATAGATATATATATATTTGTGTTTGTATATATGTGTGTGTGTGTGTGTGTGTATATATATATATATATATATATATATATATATATATATATATATAATATGAAAAATTTATAGAAAATAGGAAGGAACTGGTTAGGTAAATAATACAAAGTTCCTTAGTATTTTAGTTATTATTTTTAAAAAATAGTGCTCGATACAAAAGTAGAGCATAAATATAATTATTTATTTAAAAATATGATTCCAACTCACGACATAAGAGGTCTCATGTTTCAAAACAAGAGCCGAAAACTTCAATATAATTATTTAAATTAAATTAAGCTAAAATAAGCTCTGTTCCATCTTCAAGCAAAATATATATATAGGGTGCGATGTATAAATTGTCATCTAAATTATGCAAAAATGAAAATAACAGTGACATCACATTTTAACAGATATATTTACCAAGATTACACAAAAATACCTATTAATACTAAAGAGTAAATTTATTCAATAAAATTGCCATTGGCTTCAACCACGGTTGACAGACAATTTCAGAATGTGGTTGCAGAAATTGTCTGACGGCCATGACTGGGTTCTCCTTTTTGTGTGGCATGGTGCAGAGTCTTCTTGCTAGACATAGGGTTCCTCTTGACCCAGGGCAGCACTACCTTGTCAAGGCACTTGATCTAGGTCTCTGTGGAAAGATGAATGGAGGCATAACATTTACATCACTAGTGATCAATCCAAACACCATGATGTCGACTGGATATATCATCCAACTCCTTCTGAATCATCTGTAGTGTCCTCAATTGACACCCAAACACTATGAAATGTTCATATTGGAACTTCTGGCATGAATACCAAGCAGTACAATGTACCTTCTGACAGAATGAATTGCATCATGGTGTTCTTTATCTCACAGAGGGTGCCCAACTGACCCTATTATACTGTTGACAAAATCAAAAACAAACAATGCACAAAATTAAAAATATAAAATTACAACAATTTATTCATCGCACCATGTATGTTCACTTTCACACTAATACCCTTAAGAAAGGCATGGAACCATTTCTTTCTCTCCTTAACCAGTAGACTAAGCTTTAGAGGCTTGGTTTATGAAGTGGGATTCCTTAGCCCTGACGTCATTGTTTTCAACATCATGCCCACCTATCACAACTATGATGCTAGTGAGTATAATGGATTGTCATGATTTTATTTTAGCAAAGGACGACCCAATGAAGATTATTTAAATTGACTAGAAATAACTCGTCACCTTCTCCACATTTTTTGAATTCAGAATTATCTCTTCTAGACTGGTTGCCAAACAAGTTTTGAGAACCCAGTCTGCTATGCTGCTTGACCACAAGCTTCAGGTCAGGGAGGGAAGAGCTCATGCCATATCACATATAACTTTATACACTCAGTAAATATCTTGGGTGCTTCACTGTACAATTATAATTAACAAGTTCATTTCACTGATTGTTGTGTTTTTTTTTTGCTGAGAGCTCTATTGCTAGAACCTTGTGTCATACTAGGCTAAGCTCAGTAAATAGCCATAAGTTATTTTTTGGCTGGCTAAGATGGTTTATACATTTCCTCCTTGCAGGCTAGAAATTTAAACTCTGATTTTCTAGGCAGGTTGTTCTCACATGCCAGATCCCTAAACCTTGTGCCATACTAGACTAAGTTAAATAATTATAATCATTAAATTTCTATATGTTATATATTTTTAAAATGCGTATGATTAAAGATGTGGTTTATTCTCCTCCTTAATTTCAATTCTTTGACTCCTTTTGCATAAACCAGGAAACCTTCTTGGCATGACATGAATGTTCTTTATAATAACCTCAACCCTAAGAAAAAGGGTTTTGTAATGACTAATTGTAATGCCTAATTTGCATAAGTGCAAGAGAAAGCCTATGTAACTCATCACTAAGAATAATGTGAGATGAAGACAAGCTTAGTGACTGACTAGTGCTAAACTTCTTCACATCAGGTTTATTCCTTGTTTTCATTTTCATCAATGAAAAGACATTCTCATCTACCTCTCTTTCTATTAATAATATGTGTCTTCCTAATTTCTCCAGAAAGAGATAAAATTATTTCCAAATTTGTTTTCATCAATGAAAATATATTTGTTTACCTAAATTCTCAACAAAGAAACCGTTTTCCATCCCTGGGCTGGTTACCATCTCAATGATAACACAGGCCAAACCACCTGCCTGTTATAATGGATCGATTTTCATAATCTTAACCTTTGCAGTTGGTTTGTTCTCTGTTTTCATTCCTCAATTCATTTTGGCTAACAAAAATATAATTCTCATCTGCTTTTCTGTTCACCAATTACATGTGTTTTCCTAATTCCCCAAGAAAGAAAATTGTTCTCCAAATCTTTTTTTGTCCACATGCCAGACTCTTGATAGATACGAAAAATAAACTTTAGGAGAGAAGAAATCCAGTTCCATTCTAACCAAAGAAAATGTCTCCACTCTCTTTATCTCTAACTTCCAGCCTATATTTCATTTTCGGCTGAACACTTTTTTTTTCTGCTTAGAATTAATATTTAATCACCTCACAGCCTCAGTGTCACACAAACATATGACTATAACTTCGTATTAATAGAAAATTTCATGAAACTTAAAATGGGAGATCAATTTTCTATTGTTATTAAGTAATAAACCAATCCCTCAGAATAAGTACATATTATACTCATAGCTTTTTGAATACTTCTATCAAGGAAATACAAGCAGTTTCTCATTTTAATCATAATAATTTTGTTCTATTCTCTGGTCAATATATTTTTTTTTTTTTTTTACCCAGCATAGGGATTGAACTTAAATCCTCCTACTTATAAAAACTGATATTTTGTTTTAGTAACCTCTTTCCCCTGCTTAATTCAGATGGATTCAGCCCCAAGTAGCTCAATTTAAGCGAGTTGTTTTTCTCTAGAAATTTTAATTTGACTTAAAATTGGGCTTTTCATTTTCTGTTCTTATTAAGTAATAAATGAATTATAATCATTAAATCTTTATATGTTATAGTGATTTTCAAGCATAGCTCAGGTGTGACACAAGGCCGAAAGTATGGGGCACCCAGTGAGGATGGAATTCACTATTCAGTCGCAATTGTTCTAGAGAGACAAGCTTGTTAACCATTACACCACATCGAGGTGATCAAGCTTTATATGTTATATTTCTGTGCATACATGCATTTGAATAAAAAAACTTTGTTTTTCTTTAAACAGTATAATGTCTACCCACCTATGCAATAGAAAGTCTTAAATGAAGAAAGTCTACATGTGTTCATAAAATGTCACATTTATACTAATTAACTAGTGAAAATTTCACAGTTTTCCTATTTGAAATTTCTGATGCATCTTAATTCTTTAGTTAATGATTGAATAAGCTCATGGCGAGTTCTACAAATAATAAAATATCTGTAGAAATTACCCTATCACATTGTTAAATATTTGAGCTTAACAACTTTAACAAAATATTGCAACAATCATTAATATGAATTCTGGTCATTATTTTAAGAAGTAAGAGGGTACAAATTAAAAAAATCTGAAATTAACATTTTTTTACATTTCACTGAAACAGCCGTTAAACACTTTTATCTTCATTTCTTTCTTACTTTCTTTCATTTCCTCACAAATCAAGTAATGTCTTTTTCCCCTCTTCCACGCAATGAAAAAGGAATAGTTCATTATTCGTGAAGTATTGGCAGGAGACATTAAATACTTCCATCTTCCTTTATTTCTTTCTAGCCAAATCTCCATCTTACAAATATTTTCGATTTTGTCAAGAATCTTGAGCTTTTTAGTAACAGAATAAGATGGCATCAGTATTTAATGTCCGGATAAATGGTAGATTTATAAATGCTCAAGATGGATTCTGTCGAGGAGAATCGTCTGACTCGATACACTGAAATTTTATTAATAACACAAACTTAATTCTTATTAAGTTAATGATTGAATAATCTCATGGTGAGTTCTACGACAATAAATTATTAGTAGAAATTCGCCTATCACATCTTATTTAAACTTAAATATTTAAGTTTAACAACTTTAACAAAATATTGCAATAACAGTCATAAATATGAATGCTGGTCATTATTTAAAGAAGTAAGAGGGTACAAATGAACAGATTCAAAACTGACAAGGTTTTCCATTTCACTGAAGCAGACATTAAATACATGAGAATGTTATCGCCTCCTCTATCTTTCCTCTCCTTCCTTCACTAAAACCAAACAGCACCTTTGATATATGTTGTCTACTGTTTTGTGAGCTATTGGAGGTCTCATCTCACAATCAGACAGGAATGGTCCATTGTTTATCTGAGACAATGGCAGGGCATAACATATGTGCAAAGGAATAAGCAGAATTCTATAACGATGTGTTAAAATATTATCCCTTCTTTCTTTCAGTCAACTACACCGTCTACAGAACCTATCCAAGCTGCCACTGTTCAACCATTTCTCCGAGATCCTGAGTGGTTTGAGAACAATTCGTGCCTACAGGTAAAATTCAGATGGAAATCCTTGCAAAAATATATTAATTAAAAGTGAGAGCCATTGGAAAATTTAAATCATTAATTTGTTTTTGTCAAATTTATCAAAAATCATTTACCAAAAATCATAAAATAAAAAATGTAATTAAACTCAGATATTATTTAATTAGAAAAGCTTTTAATTTCTTTTATAAGTAAGATATGTTAAGGACACTATTGTCTTAAGAAAACTTTTTTTTGATGAATAATGACTTTTTACAAAAATTGTTTTAATTTTTAAAAAATTTTAATTAGAAAAATTTATTAAGTTTATAATTCTGTATTAATTTCAACAACTGAAAACTATATTTACTAATCATAAATGGAAAGGCTTAATACAAATCAACAAACACTGATATTTTTAAAAGAATTTTGAATTTTTTTGTATGTGTATAAACGTACAAATTTTTGTAAATACATATTTTGTAATACATGACATTATCAAAAAATTAGAGAAATGATTTTAGTAAATTTAAAGCTGAAATTTCTAAAATTCAATAAAACATTAGAGAATAATTTTATAAAGTTTAAAAAGTTACTGAGTACTTAAAAAAATTATATAAAAAAGGTGCTTTTCTTCAATTATGTTTTATAGTCTCCATAGAACAACATTAAATCTGTCAACACGCTGTCAAACATCATAGAACAACATTAATTCTGTCATCATTCTGTCAAATATCATAGAACAACATTAAATCTGTCATCATTCTGTCAAATATCATAGAATAACATTAAATCTGTCATCATTCTGTCAAACATCATAGGACATCATTAAATCTGTCATCACACTATCAGACATCATAAAACAACATTAAATCTGTCACCATGCTATCAGACATCATAAAACAACATTAAATCTGTCATCATGCTGTCAAATATTAACAAAGCTACTGCAAATTAAAAAAAATATAAATTCATTTTAAAGGATATCTTTGAGTTATTAACAGGAATATTTTCTGTGGAATCGGATTGGTTTGGTTGTTTTTGTTTTAGTGGCATATCAACCTATTTGGGTTATCTAAATATTTTATACTGAACGTTATTTTATTTTTTTTGAGATAATAATGGTTTTTACTGATACAATCTTACTAATTAACCCATAGCTGGGAGGAGAAGAAGTGGATTTCTGCATAAGCAAATATAATGAACCCAACGTGAATTGGACCTTGGCTCTCTGATTAACAATTCTGAGTCATTATTCAGTACATTATCAGCACATTCAAGCTTACAGCACTGGGTATTACCCAATGGTTAACCATCTAGATACTGATCAGCCTTGACATTGCTTAACTTTGCTGATCATACAGGAACCAATGTTTCAATGTGATGTGTAAGACACACCATCTGCGCATCCAAGCTTACAGTACCTGGTATTTCCAAGCAGTCACCCATGTGGGTACTGATCTGGTTCGACATTGCTTAACTTTGGTAATTGTACAGCCTTCCAGCTTATATTTCATTTTGAGCTTTGCACTTTTTTCTGCTTAATGTGAAGAAACAGTTGAAAAGGAGTCACATCAATCACAAATCGTTTTAAAAGATTATACTGAAAATAAAATGAAACAATTTTGTCATCTTATGAAACTTACAAATTCCTTGCTTGATATTGGCGTTTTAATTTGATTTTTCAAAATAAAACCATTTTTTTAATCCTATAAAAATCAGAAAGCACACCCTAATAAATACATTATAAGAAAATTAAATCCCTAATATTTTAAATGTGGTATTTGAAAATACCACTGTATTAATACTGTGACAATACTCCAAAGTACAAACAGAGGTTTTTAAAGAAATGAAACCTTGAGAATGGGAAATTTTGAACTTATAAAATTTATTTCATTATTTCTACATTTTTTTCAATGTAGAAATAATGAAATAATTTCCGTTCTTTTTAATAATTTCCTCCCAAGAAGGCAAAGGTCCTGGATTTGACAATAAAAGACATCTGGCCGCACGGCTTCTGATCAGGAGGTTTTGAGGAGTGTGGAACTATATCTTAATTGCTGGTGTTTCCAAGTTCACCCTGACCTGGGGTGGTAACACCTGTTAGGGTCACAGCTATGGGCAAATAGTTAACCCCCAAACTGGGGTCAAAATAGGTTTTAATATCAGAATACATTTTTTGTAAAAAATTATTACGAACAATAAATTTTTCAAGAAAAAATTAATTATTACTGGCAATTCATCATTATCAGCAATACTTTTTGGGAAAAAATATTACCAGAAATACATTTTTGGGAAAAAATATTACCAGAAATACATTTTTGGAAAAAAATATTACCAGAAATACATTTTTGGGAAAAATATTACCAGAAATACATTTTTGGGAAAAATATTACCAGAAATACATTTTTGGAAAAAAATATTACCAGAAATACATTTTTGGGAAAAAATATTACTAGAAATACATTTTTGGAAAAAATATTACCAGAAATACATTTTTGGGAAAAAATATTACCAGAAATACATTTTTGGGAAAAAATATTACCAGAAATACATTTTTGGGAAAAATATTACCAGCAATACATTTTTGGGAAAAAATATTACCAGAAATACTTTTTGAAAAACTATAACAAGCAATAAAAATGTTGTTGGCATGAAACAAATTGTACAAAATTCAATAGAAATGCTTTATTATTTCTTCTCTTTTCTATTTTCAGGGTCCAATATTGGTTTACTGGTTACGTGACGCATGCAATTGATGTCTTTAATGTCGTCTTTATATACATCTATGCTATGAATCGCTGGTTAGCTGTCCGCCTTGTAAGTTAAACTTTTATTTGAAATATTTTGGTGTTATTCAGACAGATTCAATACTTTTCCAAGAAGGGAGAATTATCAGCAAAGATTTTAAAGTTTAAGTATATTTCCTTGTTTTCATAATTCAATAATTATTCAGACTAGTATCTTCATCTTTGTTGTTTTGATCACTACATTTTGGCCAATGCATTCTCCTGCCTTCTTGTATCGTCTGAATATCTGAGATGCATTTTGGTCTTAGATTTCATGAATTATTCAGACTAATATCTTCATCTCTGTTCTTTTGATCACTATATTTTGTCCAAGTGAAAGAGAATGAAAAGACTTTAGAAGGAACTGGAAACCCAATCCAAAACAGGAAACAAGGAATAAACCTCTACTACTGTTCAAAAGAATGGGGAGAAGTGCGAACTGGGCAATAGGCGAACCTATTTACTCCATTGAGGAAAAATAAATAAATCATACTTATTATAAAACCCAGGTTGTGTGTGTGTGTGTGTGTGTGTTTCTGTTCATTTATATATTGGATCGGATTTCCTACATTTTTCAACTGATTTCACCAAAACTTCACAGGACTACGTAAAATTACCTTGCAGTGGTTCTGACAGCACCAAAAATTGGAAAAACACAATTGTTTTTGCACAAAATCAATTTGAAAACACGATTAAGTCGCCAGAATGAAAGGGGGACAACTCATATCGAGTTATACTTATTATAAAACCCAGGTTGTTTGTGTGTGTGTTCATTTATATATGGGATTGGTTTCCTACATTTTTTCAACCGATTTCAACAAAACTTCACGTTTTTTTTTGGCAGGTAGTTTTCTTATTGTCTTGCACACTTTTTTTCTTTATTTTTACATTCAGAATGCTTTTAAAAATTCCATTTACAAGACAATTGTTTATAATAAAATTCTATTCAATCGATAGACTCATAACGATTGAAAACAATGTTTTTGTTTCAGTTTGGGTTTGACCAATTTGTAAAAAAAAAAAAAAATAATTAAAACATGCATGTCCGTCAACCTTAAACAATAATCTTTGTCAATTTTGTTTTTCAGTCTTTATTATGGTTGATACTTGATCTATCTCTTACTGTTACATCCCCGGGCAACGCCGGGCTCTACTGCTAGTTGTTAATAAAATAAAAGTACTGAGTTTTTGGCGGACATATTAGAAGTATAAATTTGAAGTAGACTTTATAAGGAACCGGAAACCCAATCTTAAACATGAAACAAGGAATAAACCTCTACTACTGTTCAAAAGAATGAGGAGAAGTGTGAACTGGATGATAAGTGGATCTATCTACTTTTTTATTTAAATTCATTATATATATATATATATTCAAGGAATCAATAAAAGTTCAAATTTCAATGGACTTATCTCACTGACTGACTCTACTGGTCTAAAATATGTTAATTTTTCTTCACATTTATTATGATAATTATATATATATATATATATATATGTAATATTTTAAGATATTTTATTGTTATACGTTATTTATATAGACACAAATATTTAAGTAAATGCTCTGTTTTTATAATAAACAGTATTAACAACATTTACCAGCCTCAACATCCAAGAAATTTTCATAGAAAATATATGTCCTCTGACAGGAATTGAACCTGTATCCCATACGGAAAGCAGTAAAATCATCCTTGCTAACATGACACTCCTCTGTAGCTAAACTCGTATACATCAGGCTATATGAGACCTTGCAACCAATCTAGTACTGAGCTTAAATTCATATAGTCTAGGTACCATAGCAAGGAGCTCACTGAGCAATTACTATAAAAGTATTTTGAGAAATGGCACAGGGAAGCTATATTTTGGTGGTGGAAAAGCAACTGAAGCCAAGATGTCAGGTCAGGACCAATAATATTGCTGATCTCTGTTCAAGGTTTAAATGATTCCATATTGTTGCTTGTCATCATTTCTTCTATTTTCTTTTCAGGACATTCTTGGCTGCCTTATAATGTTCACAGCATCTCTTGGCAGTCTCGCCTTGTCTGTGAATAACGGTGGAAATGGCACCCTGGTTGGACTCTGTCTGCTTTACGTCATCATGGTAAAGTCCTAAAATTTTTTTTTTTGTTTTTTTGTAGGATTCAGGTTAAATTAACCCTAAAGTGAGAAAAAGTAAAGTGAATAAACGTTGAATTACTGTCAAGAGATGTTGTTTTTGAAGGTTTCATCTTTTCCCTGATAAATAGACCCTCTAGTCTTTCCCTTAGTTTCTTCAGGATTGTTCCCTGTGGCCCGTTAACAAATGGAATGACTGTCACAACATTATTATTATCAGAAGAAGACACTTTTAATAACCATAGGTGAGATTGGAAAGTTCTCGGCCTAATTCACTTCTCAAAATCAGAATTTTTAGAGAGAACGGCTTCTTAGTTGAGCTGAAAATTATACAGCACTCCTGTAACTGTTGATGTGTTAATGGTTATTGCTGAAAGAATCTATCAAACTTTAGATAAGAATGGTGAAGCTCAGGTTGTTGACTTTGGTTATCTCAAAAGCATTTGACAGGTTTCGGCATACTGGTCTTCTTCACAAATTGAGAGGTTATGTTTAGGTAAAATTTCTTTCTCATCAAATTGTAAAATGAGAGTCATCTTGAATGGCCACTCTTCTAGATCTTTTTGCATTAATGCAGGTTCCTTGCAACTACACTGTTCCTAATTTTCATTAACAACCTTCCCAATGTCATCAGTTCTCAACTCAGTATCTATGCTGATTTAACAAATATTAGTCGTATCTTAAAAGTAAGCCTGATCAGTTTGATAAAGTCAGATTGGTAGCTGATCTCAAAAACGACCTACAATTTGTTGTTAACTGAAGCAAGAAATGGCTTGTTAATTCTAAATTATTCTCTTTAAATAATCAGAGAGAAAGTTTTTGCCTTCTATCACCATGGCTAACCTCCAGGAGAATGATTTATTACACCTTCTCAAACATGTAATTTATTTTAAAGGTTATGCAAGTGTAAAAAGGTGAAATGCTGGTCTAGAGGGATACCTTTCTGTTTCTGTCATGGATTAATGTGTGATAAACCCCACTTTTTGAGGATACATTTCTGAGACCAGATTTCTTTCATAAAATAGAGCATTAGATAAGAATGGTCAAGCTCTGGCTGTTGACAGGTTATCTCAAAGGCATATTGGTCTTCTTCACAAATTGAGAAGTTATGATATTTCTGGAGGAATTTTTGATCTGATTCAACCTTTCTCATCAAATTGTAAAATGAGTGTCATCTTGAATGGCCACTCTTCTAGATCTTTTTGCATTAATGCAGGTTCTTGCCAGGGTTATATCCTTGGAACTACATTGTTCCTAATTTTCATTAACAACATTCCAAATGTCATCAATTCTCAACTCAATATATGTTGTGAGTTCAATACCTGACTACTGCAGAGGTGAACAAAAACAAGGAAAGTTGACTTAAAGAGAGATAACTGGAAGAGGCATGACATGCAGAACTAGAACAATCTACCCCTGTGGATGAAATAAAGGGTTCAGTTCAAAATTTCAATCACCCAAAGAAGGCCAGAGTGTACAACAACCAAAATGTCATGAATATGACAATAAAGATGAGGGCAACAGTCTGAAATCTTTGTAAATAAGTACAATACCTCATCTCAGAAATATAGACAAATATATATATATATATATATATATATATATATATATATATATATAAAATGTGTGTATATATATATATATATATATATATATATATGTGTGTGTGTGTGTATTTTTAATTTTAATTTTTTACTAGGATCTGTGATGGAAATGTTAGTATTTATTAATATGTTTTAGGATATTTTCATTTTGTTTATAATTAGAATGTCTTTTGTTGCGATATAAAAGATTAATATGTTTGCAGTTAGTTAAAGAAATATTATAATTGCTTTGTATTTAGTTTCTAATCGAATGTCTTATCCTCTTATCGACAATATAATCAAGGAAGTTATTATTAATAAGAATTTGTTTTATATTTTTTAGTTCATTTTAGAAAATCTGTTTTGAATTCCTTTTTGCACGATTTATTATGTTTTTATATCAGGTCATCCCATAAGTTCTGTTCGAATTTTAACTTTTTGTTAAAATGAACGAAATTTAAAGAGTATTTTATAATGTCTAATGGAGCTGAACATTATTTTTATGTTTAGATGCATTTAAACTGATCAAATTTTATTTCAGAGAACAATAAAATTAAATTTTGTTTTTGATTAAAACCCTGCTAACATGGAAGTACCCAAGAATCATTTGAGGCACATAATGCTTTATGAGTTCAAGAAAGAAAACTCAGCAGCCGAAGCGGCTAGAAACATTCACTCAGTTTATGGAGAGGAATGTGTGAATGAAAGAACTTGCAGAAGATGGTTTGCAAAATTCAGAGGTGGAGATTTCACCCTTGAAGATGAAGATCGAACCAGACGTCCAGTTGAGTTTGATGAAAAGCTTCTTGAAGCAGTCCTTGAAGAAAATCCTGCTTTATCAGTTGAGGAATTGGCAGTGGTTCTCAGTTCAAACCATACAACTGTTCATCGTCATCTTCAACAACTTTGAAAAGTTACTAAACTTGGAAAATGGGTGCCTCATGAATTGTCTGAAAACAACCTCTCCATTCTCGCCAACTTGTTTCACCTTTTTTGGATAGATTTGTGACTGGCGACGAAAAATGGATCTTTTATCGAAATGTTAAGCATCGTAGACAATGGCTTGGTAAAGGAGAAGGACCCCAGCCACAGCCGAGAATGGAACTTCATGAGCAAAAAGGTTCTTCTTTCAATCTGGTGGGATCGCCAAGGAATAATCCGCTTTGAATTCTTACCACCTAATGCAACAATTAATGCTCAAATATATTGTCAGCAATTAGAGCAAGTCACAAAATTCTGGTGTTATCATGATCAGTTTAAGTTGGGTACACTACGACTGCATTGTCTTGGCAGCTGAGTTTTCATTTGAATGATATGTCCAACATTTCTAAATATTTACAACAGCATACCTGTCCACAGTCACAATTCATAAAAATTCTTGTTGAAAATACATCTATACTTTTTCCTGAAAATTATAAACATAATTTAAAAATTCTCAAATTTATCTATATTAAAAATCTTAAACCAAACCTTGATAAAATCAAATATGAATACTGCACAAATGTTTTAAAATATATACAATAAATAGTTTAAAATATCAGGCTTGCACTAATAGTTTTAATACTTATTTCTTATAAATTCTCAACACACCATACTTAGTTACCTCCCCTGAAGTGGTAGTCAAGCAATTATGTACTCACTCAGTCTTCTTCACTTCACAAGAAATTTAACTTTCAGATGAACACAGCAATTTTGTCTTTGAAAATGATGAACACTGCAATATTTGTCTTGAAATAAACCACACCCTGATGATGACATTGTGCTATGTCGAAAGTACTTGGAATAAAACAATATGTATCAACATGCTGATTTTTTTCTCTTCCTTCAATAATGACACCAAAAGGCTTGTCTGTGAATATGAAAGGATCCAATTGAAAATAAGGCAAAACTTGTCTTAATTATTCAATGAATGTCTCAATGAAAACATGCTGCCAAAATATATGCAAAATGCATATATATATATATATATATATATATATATATATATATATATATATATATATATATATATGGGTTTAATGCAAATTAATTTTGTGACTGAGCTGATTAATATCATATTCAGCACTTCAACTCAGCAGTTTCATTGACAAACTTTTTTGTAATCATTCTGCCCACTTGTCAGGATGTATCAGCAATGTGCATATTATTGTTGATTGAAACTAACTTTTAGGATATGACAATCTGTTGTTAACTGGTGCAAGAAATGACCTGATAATTTTGACACTCCAAAATGAAACTGCTCTATTTTTAACTATCATTTTTACTTTCCATCAGCATGGCTTCTGTTAACGTAATATTGTTAAACACACTGTGTTTTCTTTCCTTTTTGAAATTGCACTCTTCACTAAATGTTACAAAATATTGGATTGATATGAAATATCAGAACAAATTATTAAAATGGAATATGTGAAAAACCAGTTTGATGTTTTTTTTAAATTATTTTAATACACAGTATTTAGGTGTTTGAAAATTATTTATCTTCTTTTTGACATTTCACTCATTTTATGAGAGCATTAACAAATTTTCTTTAGATGTTTTCTGTTATATTTTGATAATGTTCTCATAATACTAGCAAAATGTCAATAAGAAAATAAAAATTTGAAACATCCAACTAGTTTTCATGTATTCCATCTTTTATTTTATTCTTAAAACATGTATATGTATGTGTATCAATATCTGTTTTATATCATGTTTATATCCACTCATAATATGTATATGTGTTTGTGTGTGTCAATATCTCTTTTATATTATATGTTTATATCCACTCTGCAACCAGCTTTAGGAAATCTGCCTTTTTGTCTTGTAGGCTCCAATTTATCTTAACATGATTGCCCGTCACATGTCTGAACTTGACAACAACGTCTGCTCTCTGGAAAGGGTGATTGAATATGCTTCTGAGACTCCACCCTCAATTGACCCCCCAGGTGAGCCCTACATATTCTATGTTTTTGTCTAAATACATTTTCCATGATTCCAAGTTTAAATAATTCGGCCATACTTACCTGACCTTCATTGATTGTCCATCAAAAATATTTTAGTTTGTAAAAGATGTCCTAAAATCTTCTTTTTATACAAAAGTTCACCCAATACAAGGGTTACTGTGTGGTGTTGTACGAATATAAGATAAGGCAAGAAGTGCTGTTCAGCGGGCTATGGAGGAAAGATAATGTTAACCTTAGACTTGAAGAGTGTTGTGGAGTTATTTCACAGTGCAGGCTTGTATTTGTACTAAATCGGTCCTAATATAATTTGACGTACAAAACGTTAGGAACTTGATATAATAGGTATTACGCAGAGTAATTTTGTTGTGGTCGCTGACTACTTTCATATTCAACTAACTATTGACTATTGTCATCCAACATCGACTGACCCTTGTTTCTCTTACTACTCCTACTTATATTAGGTGGGAGAGTCTATTAACTATAGAATAGGTGTGTTTCACCATAACAAAAAGGTCAAGAATTTGGGAAATCCTCCTGTTGGCAGTTTGTTCCACAAAGCAGCTGTTCTTGAGAAGAAGTTGTCTGAATAGAACTTACTTTTCATTATAAGAATACAAAGGTAAAAGGGATGAGTCACCTATTTTTGCATGTGGCCTGGCAGGTCGCAGTTATAAAGGTCAGGGCTGGTGAGTCTAAGGAACGTAGCTCATCAGAACACTTGCCATGAAAAATAATTATAACTTTAATTCCTTCAAAAAGGTTTCAGCCATTGTATGCTCTGGTTTTCTTCTTTGATTGGAATTTTGAACAATAAATTATTTCATCCACTTATAGATTTTTCTAGTTCCACGTTTGACCCCTTTTATATCTCAGTTATTTTCCTTTAACTTGATTCTCAAAGTTTTTTCCACCAGTGGATAAAACGTTGGTTAGATCCAAAAGACTAGACCCAAGAGAGTTGTGAGTTCAATACCAGGCCATTTAAAATTTTTGAACCAAAATATTTTTTGAGTTAAAAGAAAATTTTTGAGACATCTTGAAGAGGCATGGCATGTGAATATTTAATAGGAACAAATATTTTGGATGAAATAAAGGGTTCCATTTGTTTTCTATTCCAATCATTTGAAGAAGGCGCATTGTAAATGGCTGAAATTCAAAAATGTGAATATTTTTTTTCAACAATGCCGAATTTCAATAATGCATTTAATCATATTTATTTTTTACTCAGAATATAGACAGATAAGTTTTTCAAATTATTTTATTTATTTACCAAAATTAAGTATGGCATCACTAAATGACAGAAATAAAAAGCTGTATCTTTTTTTAAATGTCTGGACTGTCCATCAAAAATATTTTAGTTTGTAAAAATGTCCTTTTTTTTCCAAATTTTTTATACAAAAGTTCACCCAATACAAGAGTTACTGTGTGGTGTTGTACGAATGTAAGATAAGGCAAGAAGTGCTGTTCAGAGGGCTATGCAGGAAAGATAATGTTAGCATTAGATTTAAAGAGTGTTGTGGAGTTATTTCCCGTTTATAGAGGCTTGTATTTGTTTAAATTTGATAATTAATTTGAAGGCCGTGAATAAAAATCTTGATGTTTATCCCTTCAGAACGCATTTAGTGAGCTTGAGTAAATGGATGACAGAACAAGGTTTAGGAGAAACAACACAAAGACAAAATTTATTAAAAAGAACTTTTTTTTCTTTTGATCCCCCAATTTATGTTCTGCACATTCCTTGCATCTGAATTTAGACAAGAAAAATAATGGATTGTCTTCCTGTTGCTTTTTTCTATGGTTTTGAATTCAGAGTTGCGTAAACTTGGATGCCACCCCTGGCTTGTAGACCCAGTCTACCTTTTTATCTAACATATAACTGGATTGGGATTTATTGAGAATGTGTTTTAGTCTTTCCCTTTGAAATGAATGCAATGATTATTTTTTTGAACTCAGATCATTTCATCCAATTTTTGTGCCATTGTTAATTTGCAAATGATTTTTTTAAAGTTTTTACATAAAACAATTTCTACTTCTTTATTGCTATTTAAAATTGGAAATTTTTTTTTGTATCTGTTGTTCATGGTTTGATTGGTGGGAGATCAAATGATATGCTTTCCAATTTTTTTTTGGTTGGGATTAAGGGTTCAAAAAAAAATTATATTTGGTTGGTAATTTTTTCATCCCAGCTCGCAAAAATGATCAAAATCATTGACTGACTCTCTCTTCTTTCTTTTGTTTTTCAGACTGCATCGATATTCATGAAACCTGGCCTGACATGGGCGATATTCAATTTCGGCATATTGCACTCAATTATGACCCTGAACAAAGTCCCGTGGTCCGAGATGCAACTTTTACCATCAGAGATGCAGAAAAAACCACCAAATTTTAGACTTCAAATGTTGAAAAATTAATTTTATTTAACATTTTTAAGAAAAGTAATCTTTCTTTTAATAGATTTTTTCCTGACTAAAAAACAATAGAAAACCGATCCCTCATTTTATGTCCAGCAAAAATTTATAATAATGTATAGTAATTGTAGAGGGATCAGTTTATTACTTAATAACAATAGCAAACCGATCTCTCATTTTATGTCCAGCAAAAATTTATAATAATGTATACTAAATGTAGAGGGATCAGTTTATTACTTAATAAAAATTTTTGTTGACCGACCCTCATTTTATGTCCAGCAAAATTCATTAAATAATAATGTATACTAAATGTAAATTTTGACAACTATTATTTACTGACAATAGAAAACCGATCCCTCATTTTATGTCCAATTTTAAAAATTTATAATAATGTATAGTAATTGTAGAGGATTTTTATTACTTAATAACAATAGCAAACCGATCCCTCATTTTATGTCCAGCAAAAATTTATAATAATGTATACTAAATGTAGAGGGATCAGTTTATTATTTACTGACAATAGAAAACCGATCCCTCATTTTATGTCCAGGAAAAATCTTATAATAATGTATAGTAATTGTAAACAGATCAGTTTATTACTTAATGACAATAGAAAACCGATCCCTCATTTTATGTCCAGCAAAAATCTTATAATGTATAGTAATTGTAGAGAGATCAGTTTATTACTTAATGACAATAGAAAACCGATCCCTCATTTTATGTCCAGCAAAAAAAAGATCAGTTTATTACTTCTCATTGGACTTTTTCAACCGATATAGGCAAGGTGATTCTACGAGAATTAGAAGTCCTAACAGCATTTGTTATTGGTGGTTACAATCTTCACAACATGATATGTAGATGACAACATTTTTGATAAAAAGACACAAAAAAAAAATAAATAAATAATGAAGGAAAAAAGAAGAAAAGACTGAACATCAATTGCAAGAAGACGGAATGCACATGGTTATCAACAAAAGAACAAGCTCAAAATAAAAATTACAAATCAGAGATTACAAAAATCAAGCAAGTAGAAAAATTTAAATATCTGAGAAGTGCTTTTACAGAGTGCAGAAAGTTCAACACTGAAATCAGAAGGGGCATTGAGATAACCAAAGATGCCTTCCAAAAGCTAAGCACAGTATTAAGAAACAGAAAAACTAAGAAACTAAAACGAAGAAAAGAATACTGAACTGTTACGTTACATCAGTGCTCCTATATAATAGTGAATGCTGGACAATCTCCTCACAGATGTAGAATTATTCAAAATTTTTGTAAAATATGGTTCTACAGAAAGATGCTGAGGATGGACCAAATATGTGATAAATGACAAAGTTTTAGAAAAAAAATGGGAAAAGAAAATTTTTTTTATGCTTCTTAAGTTTTTAAGGGACAGTTGAGGTTTTTTTTATTATAATAATAAAAGAAAGAGGGCTCAAAAATCTAATATTCACAGGACACGTTGAAGCCAAAGGGAAATTAGGAAACCAACAGAAATTTAATAACGTAAGTTAGTGATTACAGCTTGAGTAAATGGATGACAGAACAAAATTTAATTCTAAACAACACAAAAGACAAAATTTAATAAAAAGAACTGCAATAGAAATCCCCCAATTTATGTTCTTTTTTTGCTAGTATTTAATTTTAATTTTGAAAATAAGTTCAAATATGTTCTTTTTGTCAGGTTGCCTTTTGTGGCCATGCTGGCAGTGGCAGATCGTCTCTCATCCTTTCCCTCTTCAAAATGATTCATGTCCATGAAGGCAAGATTTTTATTAACAACCAGGACATTTCAGTGGTGCCATCATACATTCTCAGATCCAGGCTGTCTATCATACCACACGATCCCATCATGTTCGATGGAACTGTCAGGTGAGTTAATTTTAAAAAAAAGAGAAGGAAATGTGATAAAAAAAATAATTTTTCTGTCTTATTTTTTTTGTCAAAATCAAAGAATCAGTAATATTAAGAGTACTGACCAATCTTGGCTTTTCTTTTTTCCATTTCATTTGACCTTACTTTTTCTGATATTTCTATAAATATATTCATGGCAGTTGTTCTGATGAGCTCTCCCCCTTGGTACCTCAACCGTGTGAATTTAAGCATACTACTAGATTGGCAATTAGGTCTCATTTTATTGTTGAAATACTTAGATGTAACTGTAAGTTCTATTCTAATAATTTCTTTTCTTGCACTTCTTACCTGTGGAACTCACTTCTGTCTTCTTGCTTTACTGTCACCTTTTTTTTAAGCATTTCACCCCAAGCAAGGCAGGAAGCCACTAGTACACAACAGGTTACAGAGAGTTGGCGCTAGAGCAAATAGGAGTGATAGAGGAAAGGATGAAGAGAAGGTTAGAGGATAGATCAGGGCATCTGGAGACGTCGATTGATATTACATTTGAATAGTTGGAGATTATAGCTATCAGGGAAACAGGAAAAGGGGAGGGAGTTCCACAGGCGAGAAGTGCGAGACATGAAGCTATTGGAGTAGAAGAGACGGCTACATTTAACAGTTTCGACAGTGAAAGGGTGAGAGCGAGATGCCAGCCTAGTTGAACGCTTAAATTCATGAAGTCTGGGAACCAGCGAAAGCAGCTCATCGGAGCAGTTACCGTGAAAGTATTTGTAAAAAAGACAGAGGCAAGCGACGGTATGTCTGTGAGAGAGCGACTGCAGATGAGATGCCAGATCAGGGCCAATTACATTGCATATCCGTCTCTGGATCTTATCAAGAACCTTGAAACAAACAGAAGGGGCACCAGACCATATATGGCAGCAATACTCCATGCAAGGGTGAATGGTTGATTTGTAGATTTGAAGGATCGACTCCAGCAAGAAAAATTTCCTGGCGTGGCACAGGGAGCCAACTTTCCTTGCGGTGGACGAAGCTATTGACTCAATGTATTTGTTCCATCTCAGGTCAACAGTCAATGTGAGGTTGAGTAGTCACAAAGAGGAACTCTCGAGAAGTTGAGCGTCAGACATTCTAATGGGGGACAGGGATGGCTCTCTGTGGTGATTAATAGAGAGCAGTTTTGTTTTTGAGGCATTAAAGTTAACCAGCCAATTCCTGCCCCAGTTCACAACCGATTAGAGGTCCTTTTTAAGACGAACAGCCAGTTTAGTTTTGTCAACAACACTCTATTTGTTTTTGAGGCAGGAGTAAATTGCGTAGATGCCTACTTGGGAATCTATGACATCAAGAAGATCGTTGATGAAGATAAGGAACAGAGTAGGGCCTAAGATGGAGCCTTGGGGAACACCTGCATTAAATGCAATGTCAATTGCCATCTTCTTTTTTTGTTTTTTTTAATTCCTTTCCTTTTATTTGTCCTTTCTCTTCACTAAAATTTTTCCATTCTCTTTCCCTCCCAGTAACCCTTCGCATCTTAGTGGCATTATTGCCTTGCTTACAAAAAAAAGCTTCATCCTAAAAATGGGCAGTGTATTCATTTTCATATATGATCTACAGAAACTTACTCAAATGTTGTATTACTTTTTAAACGAAGGTTTTTCAACTTTATCCACTTGGCCATGTGTCCTTGAAGATATCTGTGTATGAATATTTGAGACTTATAATGTCTCAGTAACCATTTTTCACCAGTACTCATATTGCTATTTTTTATTATTATTATTTCATTTTTTTAGAGTTTATATTGCAATTTTTTGTTGTTATTCATTGCTTCTCTCTTTGCTGTGAATATGGCAATGAAGATGAGGACAATAGTCCAAAAATGTAAATAAGTAATTACTTATAAATTAAAACAAATTAATTTATGTGTATTCTAGTTTAAAAATCCATCAACATTTTCTATGGCTATTAAATTTGTAAAGCACATCTACAAAAATCATCCATATAAATGTATACACACTAATATGGAAAAGAATGAAGAATTTCAATAATGTATGCATATTATTTGGAATGCATTTTTTGAGTCGGCCAATCTTGGAAAGTGGAGGAATGACATTCTAACATATAGTAAAAAGGGTGAATTGGACAAAAAAGGTTGAGAATCACTTTTTTAAATATTATATTGTAGTGGATACACATGTTTAAGTAGAAGCCCCGTAAGTATTGTTCAGTTAAGATCAACCTATATGCTGATTTAACATCCTTCATCTTTGAAAATGTCTTTTCACACACCAAAAGTTGAAATTGTTTTTAATTTTTAAAGTAGAATATCCTTGTCAGTTAATTTTCATATTAATTCTTTTTCGATATTGATTGATTTCTATCATCTGTTGGTCTTTGATTACAAAGAGTTTTATTACTATAAACATTATTTGTTTTTTTTTTTTGTTTTAGTGGGTGCACTTACAGGATGCGATGGATAAATTGTCATCTAAATTATGCAAGAATGAAATTAACAGATATATTTATCAAAATTACACAAAAGTATCTTAAATACTAAAGAGTAAATTTATTCAATAAAATCACCATTGGCTTTAACCACAGCCTCCAGACGACTTTGGAATCTCCTGCAACTCTTCTGGACGGTCTCCTTGTTTAAGTTGGTGAATGTTGCCATAATCCTTGCTTTTAGTTCATCTTTGGTATTACAAGGAGTTTTTTAGTCTCTCACCCCACACATAATAATCAAGGATCACTGGATGTAATCAACGTCTTTATCCAAAATAATGTGTCATTCATGATCACCTTTTAAAAATAAAAAAAAAAGATTAATGGCTGAAACGTTGTTTGATAGTAGTGAAGATGAGGATAACAATTTCCATCTTTTAATGTAAATTGTTGGTTATTGGTTATATAAATAAAAAATTTGGTGTGTTTTTATTATTCAAAATATGGGTATATAATTATTTTTTTAAATATAAGCACTTTTCCACCTTTGCTAAATGCATAGTACTTGAAATATTAAAACGATCTTATAAGACATCATGTTTTAAATACCAGTTGTCATAAATTCATTAAATTAAAAATAAAGTCTTTCAGTATCTAGATGGTGACCTCTTTCTCTTAAAAAATGCTGTTAAATTGTGGTGTTTGTAATTCATAATGGTTCGGAATTGAAATCAGAGAGTATGTTTCCAATTCCATTTTCAAATTATATTCATTTACATATAAATCCCAATCGAAAACGATTTGAATCCACCTCTGAAATCCCCCAGCTTTTAATTTATAAGACTTTTTAAACGAAAACCATTATTATTTCCAAAAAATTGTGTACAAAATATTTCAATTTCAGCATTAAATAACCTTTAGAGATTGATATGCTGTTAAACAAATAAAACTAACCTATATATTTGTATGTGAGAATTTTATTGACTTAAATTATAAATCACTAAAGATGGCTCAAACAGATTTTCTGACCAGAACAATGGAGACACAAGGTTTGTTCTCAGTATCAACATTAGTAAAGCACCTTGGAATTTCCTCTAACCCTTTCTTGGACAAACTCTTATTTAACCCTTTAAGAGTGGAAGCAACCACAAGTTTCAAATAAATGAATATGATCTTTAGAATTGTTCATTGTCCTTCTGATATCATTGGGTATCACTGTATGTCAGTATGTCATGTTAACACCAGTCACATGATTAATGAGGTGCCAGAAAACTACACTTTTCTGATGTTTGTGGATTCTCAAATCCATATCACATAACCATTCGTACCAAGGAGAAGGAGGTTTAAGGAATTCATGTCTGGTTTCTTTTGTTATTCAATATATTTTTCCCAAAGCATTAAAATTGAACCTTCTAAAAATACAAAAATTTTTTTTTTTTTTATTCTTTAATTTTTGCAGGTTCAACCTTGACCCTGAGGGAAAATACAGAGACCCAGAAATTTGGGAAGCTCTAAATGCAGTACAGCTGAAGCGGACAGTTCAAGAATTACCACATAAATTAGGTAAGGTTTTGATTTAATTACTTTATGATGCCATGTTATGTTAGCAATGTCTGATAACAATAAAAAATATTTAAAAAAATTAATATTCAAAAATTAAAATTTTCAGACACACTGGGTTGTATATTAATATTTATTTTGTTTTATTTTTAAATTTATTCCTGAATTAAAAAAAAGACTGTTTTTGACTTAATTTTTTTTATAATTTCTTTTTTTTCAAAATGGAATACTTGTAAAATCAAAGTTCATATCATTTATATTTCATTTCGTAACAGTCAACATTCAATAAAAACAACAAAATTATAAAAATTTTTTTGAACCTTAAATAAACATTCAAACAACATAATTCATTCTACATTTAAAAATCAAACTTTTTATTTGCGAAAAAAGTTTTTTTGTTCATAATCTGACATTTTCTTTGGTCACGCCATTCAGGGAATTATTCATATAAGAAATTAACAATTTTATATATATATATACATTGATGTAAAAATTTTGCTAACTACTTTTGGTATTTTTTAAAAAATCCCTCTACATTCAAACACAAACCTTTTTTTTCAGGGTATTTGATTATTTTTTGTTACAATTCCTAAACTAGTTTTGGCCAGCATTAAAAGTCTGGATAAAAAAAATCCTAAAAAATTAATTTTGTTTCAAACTAGAATTATTGAATGAATTTTTTTTGACATAAAGTCGAAGGCAAAATTTTCATTTGGTTTTTATTATTAATTTTGGTCAAATTAATGTTGGTCAAACATTCTTTCAAGATGTTTTTTTTTATAGACTGATGGGATTTCTTGACTTTAAAAATACCTTTTTATTTCATTTTTGTTTTTATTGGTTGCTGAGAATGGGTTGTGTTTTTTTAAGTATTTATTTATCTTTTAGTTCTTTGATATTAAATGCGATGTGTGCATGTGTATATATTAGTATGAATGTGTTTTATAAGTGTTCGAATATAACACCTCTTTTGTTTTTTGTCTGTCTTGTGTGGGTGAGAAATGTGGGTGCAGCTTGATTTATGTGGGTAAAACATTAAAACATCCCATATTAATTCTATCTATGTTATTAAATTTGTGGTTATGCCTATCTGGACAAAGTGTTTTTTTGGCATTTTATTCATCATTTGTCACCATGTTCCTCTAAAATTTTTCTAAGGTTATCATTTTGTCTATTTCTATTTTTTTTATTATCATGAATTTTGCATGGCTTTTAAAATCATGTTTTTCTAGACAAAATGTTGTTCTACAGATTATAATCTTTCATGGGAGAAAACTTTTCAGTTCCGATAATTATTAATTCTAAGTGGAAGGGTTCAGATTTTCCCCCAATATTGTTTTTCTTTATGTACATTCTAATTTTTAATTATGCTATGACTTCTATTGAGTTTTAGATTTTGAAAGTAGATTTAATGACTAAAAGTGTAAATGTGTATATATATATATATATATATATATAAAATGATTGTGTGTGTGTATTTATAAAATAAAATATAGTTTTATATTTATAATATTTATGATAAAAATTTGGTAATGCAATATCAATGTTGGACAAAATTAATATATTTAAATACAAAAATGGACACTGATATCAATTTATTTTTCAGTAATCAACAGTGTGTTTTAATGCTTGGACACAATCTTCAGGTCTGCATCCAAATGAAAAGAGACTGTCACCATTCATGTTGACCTCAGTGTAAGAAATCCATACACTCTATCCTGAAAATTTATTAAACTATACATTTTCATTTATATATATATATATATATATTTATATATATATATATATATATAAATTTGTGTAGGTACATTTTGTCAGATTAGTCTATTTCATAATATATATTTGTCATTTGTTTACATTAAGATACATTTTTTAGCAATTTGATCTGTTCAAGAAAAATCATATTCATTTTTTAAAATAAAACAGTTTTGACTTTGCTTCATTCTGTACCTAAAACATTTGGTTTAGCACATTTGATTTTATGACCATTCTGTGTAGGATACAGGTTCAATTCCTGTTGGAAAGGAGGACACATATTTTTAAAATTTCTCAAACATTCAGGCCAGTAAATGTAGTTAATACTGTTTATTATAAACAGTGTATTTACTTAGATATTTGTATCTATAAAAATAACATATAAACAGAACATATATTAAAATAATTGTAAGAGACTTAGTCCATTTCATAATATATATATATATATATATATATATATAATAAAACAATAAAATCCAGAATCTCCTCATATGGGGAACAGCCTATTTCTGCAGACAAAGATATTTTAAGGTTGTTTGACTAAGGTTGCTCCACTATAAATCCTCTCCGCCCCCTCTGGGTTTTCTTTTGTCATCATAATTGCCTTATATATCTTCTTCACTGCAGTTTTCTCTGCATAGGACATTCTGTTATATAGGAATAATGTGTCATTGTCGACACTTGAGTTTGAACACGGATCATCAGACAGCAAGCACAGTTGACCTCATCTTGAAATAATTAGATCACGTGATGGATAAAGGAAAAGTATATATATGGGAATTAGCGGCGTCTGCCCGAGTATTGTTCGAAGGCTTTACTATTATTGTATCTGTGATTTACAAAGTCTCTCCGACAAATGAGAATGACAAAGTATCCAAACTCATTTCTGTGATTTTTCTTTCCAAGCATCTCTCCATTGCATCACCCACACATCTTTTTTATAAAATCCACAGCAATGCCATTTGTTATAATGATAACATTGACTGTTTCCTTATAAGGAAAGGTTTAGCATTCATTGATCAAGCAGCTTGCACTACTTCTGGTTGAAATTTAAAAAAGGAAGTTGTGGAGAACTATGATCAACCTGCCTAACGAACTTGTGTAAATGGGTGGCACAACAAGGATTAATAGATATAGCAAAAAGACAAACTTCACTAAAGGATACAAAGGACAGGAAGTTGTGGAGAGCCATGATCACCTATGTCTTGAAGGGACACGGCACATAGAAGAAGCTTTATCAGCAAGTGAAAAATCCCAAGAGGTTGGCTATGAGCTAGAGTCACCAAATAAGTAAGTACAGAAGTTTAAATAACTGGGAAGTGTTTTGGCAGAAATCTGAGGGCACACTGGACTAGAAAAATAAATGGTAATATTAGCTGTTTCCTTATAAGGAAACATTTGGCCATCACTGAGCAGCTAATACTAGTTTCAGCTGAAATTTATAAAATCTTTCTCTTAAAACAATTTTTCAGGAAGGTAGGTTTCTCAAGTCCAGTAGCTGTTATCGTTCTTTCCAGTAGTGATGGGAGGTTTCCTTCCTAACTTTTTGTTTGAAGTAGTGTGGAATGTCAACATCTTCATTAGGTCATTATTTTCTCTTCAAGTTACATGTTTTTTTTTTAATTATTTTACTCCAAGCAAGACAACAATGCCATTAGAACGCAGGGGGTTACAGGGAGTGAAAGTGAAGAAAATGCAAATGAAAAAATTGAGGAGGACTGAAGAAAGGAAAATAGGAACAGTGTTCAAGAAGACAGAAGATGACGATTGATGTTGCATTTAAATTTCCGAAGATTGTTGTTATCAAGGAAGCAAGAAATCAGAGAAGTGCAAGAAACAAAACTGCTAGAGTGGCAGTTGCATCTAGCTAGTTCAACAGTAAAATGGTGAGACCTAATTGCCAATCAAGTAGCATGCTTAAATCAGGGCACCAGAAGAAAAAAGCTCATCTGAGCAATTGTCATGGAAATATTTGTGCAGTAGACAGAGGGAAGCTACGTTATATCGGTGAGAAAGTGACTGATGTTGAGATACCAGGTCAGCACCGATTGCATTGCAGACATGTGATATCCATGTAGCTTGAACACTTGTAAGTAGAGGAAAACCTATTTACCTGTGAACGATTGTCCTCATCTTTGTTGTTGTCATCACAATGTTTCAACCATTGTGCGCTCCAGCCTTCATCAGGTGTATATTGATCTGGATAAGCTACAGGGAATTCCAAACAAAATCCTTTATTTAATCTATAGAGACAGAATGTTCTCATTCCACTGCCTATGTCTTGGTGCCATGTGACAATGGCCTAGTTGATTAAAGTGTTGAGTACTTGGTGACATAGTGGTTGTCAGTTCAGTCCCTGGGCCGAGGCAGTGTGAACTTGACCTCAGTGAAAGCAATGACTAATAAGTACTAAAAATAAGAACTAGACGAGATATCCCTAGATATGGGCAGCAGAATTTAAATATTTTACCTGCCTAGATTTAAATAAAAGGTTTAGTTCAGAATTCTCTGTAGGTTATCTGGATTGACCTACATCTGATGAAGGCTGGAGTGTACAATGGCTGAAATGTCATGATAACAACAAAAAGGTTATAGTCCACATGGAAACGATGTAAATAATGATAATTTCATCTCAGAAATTCAGATAGAAATTAGAAAAATGTGTGTCAAAAATGGAGTATTACCTGGTCTGGAACTATCAAATACAGAGTTTTGAAGGAGAGGCCTTATTTCCCACTCTACAGCCTCTTTCCCCACAGACACAAAGTTGCAAGTCTATCACTACTTTATTGTACTTCTATGGCAAATATGCAAATAAATTTTGCTCTTTCCTTCCACCATTTTAGACCTTTACAGCTCAAATCTACCATGTTATATGCACAGTCTCATCATCTATATTTCATCTGTAACAAAGAAAGCTTTTTCCTGAGAACTGCTACTCTCTGGAACAAGCATTCAGTAACCCTCTACCATGAGTGGCTCTTTAGCCCTGTATTGGGTGAATCTTAATATAAAAAAAATATAAAAACACTACTTGCATTATTTACATTACACATGGCCCAGTGGATAAAGACGTTGGTTAGATCCAGTGACAGGACCCAAAGAGTTGTGAGTTCAGTAACAGGCCACAGTAGTGGTGAAACAAAATTGGAGAGTTGAGTTAAAGGGAAATAACTGAGGCATCAGAAAGAGGCATGGAATGTGGAACTAGAACAATCTACCCCGGTGGATGAAATAAAGGGTTCAGTTCAAAATTCTAATCACCTGAAGAAGTGTGGAGTGTACAACGGCTGAAACATTGTGAATATGTCAATGAAGATGAGGATAACAGTCAATGTAAATAATGCAAGTAATCATAATACGTCATCTCAGAGATATAAATAGATATCAAAAACACAACTATTTTAAAGTCAAGGGTCAATTGCTATCTATCTTCTTTATCTTCATAATCATATTTTCCTTCTCTCTCATCATCCATTCAGTAACCCTCTACCATGAGTGACTCTTGAGCCTTGTATTGGTAGAACCAACAGAGTGTAATATATTAATTGAAATCTAAGGACATTATTTTTTCTTCATCTTTTTCAGAAACTGCTGTTCTTTATGAGGGAAAAGAATTTAGTGTCGGACAGAGACAAGTAAGTACCATAAATTTTTATCCATGATGGAAAATTCATTCATTATCTGACACTTTCGGTAGAGGAGGAACGTATTCAGCATTTGATAATTTTGCGGCTAAAGACACTTTTTTGGCAGTTTTGATCAACATTGCTTTTCATGGTTGGCTGTAAGGAATTTTAAATGTCGGACTACTTTACACTTAAGTAAAGATAATAATATCCTATAAAGAATTTATTACAGGAAATATCAAGTTTTACTGAAACATTGTTGATAATTATGTATTTAGTTACATAAATAAATAAAAATAATATAAATTTTGATGCTATATTCGATTTGTTGTTAGGTATTTTTAATCTTCTCCTTTGTTATTGGCAGCATTTTAAAATAATTTGGCTGCAATGCTAAGTTTCCTAAGTTGAAAAACTGGAACTATTTTGTTTACGCTTTGTTACCTCTCTTTTCCATTATTGTTTTTAGATTGCTTTGTTCCAGTCATTTTGTTGGGCAATAGTGAAATTTTGAAATTTAGAATGATCTTTTTCCATTTCAAATATAAAGCCTGTAAAAAGAAATATTTTAAATTAATAAACGACCAAAAATAAAATGCTCACCTGAATGATTTCATTATAATTATGTAACAATAATGTAACGATATTCCGCAGACAAATCTACGGTTTATGTTACCTTGTCTTATTGCATGGCTATGAACTATAAACCTCAATTAAACTTGAAATATTATGTAATTGGCTCTAATTTTTTTTAAATACTTGGATGAAAAATTAGTACTTCTTTGTCAAATTTTTCGGTAATGCTAAATAAAATTCATACTGTTCATTTATAATAATTCACCAGGGAGTTTTCATTCATGCAAAAAAATTCTAAACTGAAATGTAAAAAATAAATATAAGTAACTAATATCATATACCTATAATATAAATGTAAACAGAACGAAAACAGATAATTGTTGAATCAGTTTTTTATTTTTTTTTATCCTTTACTGGCAATGTTGAAAAGACATAAGGTAAATCAAGGCAAAATGTCCCGTGAACCAATAAATGGGCTAAGAAAATGTTATTTTCGGAGTCATTTGATAAAGTGAAATATGTTTCTTTAATGTAAAGCCTGTGTCTGTCATTGGGTTATTAGGTATTTCTGTAAAAATAAAGAAAAAACAAAGAAAGAAGTAACTGACAGTAAATACAGGTCCCATTCGCTGAGTGGGTACTGACTCGTGAAGGTGGTTTCACACTGGTGCTATACAGACATTACTAAATATATTCCCAATAATTGTTATTTTTTTTAATAACATAATCGGTTAGACAGGATGATGTCTATATTACAATATTACAATAATCAAGAATATATTGTGTATGTTTAGTAATATTATGTATATAAAATTAAATAAAAAGTCAAAAGTGCATTAGCTTATGTCACCTGTTCTCGCAGAACCCTTGAGGACCTTTTGCAGAAATTTAGGGTTCCGGGGAACTTCAGTTGAAAAATGCCACTCTAGACCTTTACACATACAAAGGTATATCAACAGGATCCATCATGGCAAAAGTATTAATGAACATTATATTAAGTACGCTTTCATTGTTTTATCAAAGTCAACTCCTCACGATCCATCTTCTGCTAAGGGATGCATTGATGACATATATGTCACTGAACAACTCCAAGAAATTGCTTACCTCTTTAACTGCATACCTGTTTTGTCGAATTAACAGCAGCATATAACCACATTAATGGAGACATTCTCTTCTCATCGAACAAAGGAACTGTATCGATTTACAGATTCTTACATGTCTGGTGTGAACCTCCAATACAGAAACATTTCAAATCCCATCAACAGGAAGACACAAAGAGGAAATGGGGAGGGCCATAGTTTATTTAATCACTTCCTAGGCTATGTTCTGTGCATATACAAGCACAGATGTAAAAGAGATGGGCACTGATCATTTAAGACAAAGTAAATCAAGACAAAATGTCCTGTGAAGCAATAAATGGGCTAAGAAAATGTTACTTTCAGAGCCATTTAATAAAGTGAAACATGCTTCTCTAATGTGAAGTCTATGCCTCTCCTTTGTTACACAAATACTTAATTCAATGTATTTGTATAGCAAAAGACAGGCACAGGCTTCACAATGATTGTTATATTTTTTAATAACATAATAGGTCAGACAGGATGATGTCTATATTACAATAACCAAGAATATATTGTGTGTGTTTAGTAATATTACGTATATGGGCTGCAGCACTTTCTGCTTACCTCGGAGTTCTTGACAAGATCCAGAGACAGATATGTAATCTAATTGGTCCTGATCTAGCGTCTCGTTAAAGCAGTCACTTCTCACAGACGCGCCGTCGCCTCTCTCTGTCTTTTTTCTACAAATGCTTCCATGGTAACTGCTCTGACGAGCTGCTTTCACTGGTTCCCAGACTCCATGAATTCAAAGCGCCCTTTTTTATTTTGCATCCTGCTCCCACCCTTACACATAGAAACTTTCAAATGTAATTTGTCTCTTTTAGATGAATAGCTTCATACCTGCACCTTTCAAAGTGGAACACCCTCCCCAGTTACTGCTTCCCTGAAGGCTATAATCTCCAACTATTCAAATGTAATGTCAATTGACATCTCCAGTTACCTTGATCTACCCACTATCCTTCTCCTCATCCTTTCTCCTATCACTCCTATCTGCTCTCGCTCCAAATCTTCCGCAACCCCCAGCATCCTAGTGGCTTCACGCCTTGCTTGGGGCGTAATGCTTAAAAAAAAAAAAAAAAAAAATGAAATTAGATAAAAAGTCAAAAAAGCTTATGTCACCTGTTCTTGTGGAACCCTTGAGGCCTTTTGTGGAATCTTAGGGTTCTCGGCAACCCCAGTTGAGAAACGCTGTCCTATTTCTGTCCCATAAGGTTTGATACATTTACATACATATTTTATACACTAAATGTACAAAGTACAGAAGTAGAATGCAGTTTGAGTTCAAAAATCTTACGTACATGTAAACGATTTCATTTGCTTTTCCCCCTTTTCTGTTTTAGCTCTTCTGTTTTGCCCGTGCCTACATGCGGGACAGTAAAATTGTGATTGTGGAACAGGAACATACAAACGATGATGCTTTGATGGAAGAGACAATCCAGGAATTGATACAAACTGTCTTCCGAGACTCCACAGTCCTCGTCACTTTGGTATGTAACATTAATTATTACAGCACATGTTCACTGGACAGTTGTCAATCTAGTGGCGTAGCTAGAGTAAACGTCACCCGGGGCGGTCCGCTCAAATGTTACCCCAATGACCCCATTCACCCTATGCTGAATGGTTAGCTGTAGCTAAATTTTCATACATGCTCTACCTCTACTTTATACTGACCTGTACGTTACTGTTTACATGTATGATCCAAGACAAAATCAATACAGTGTAACCTGGATATAAAGAGAGTTAATCGGGACCAGAGAAGTTCTCTTATATCTGGGTTTATCTATTTTATATATTAACACAGGCTTAATTTGGGACCAGAGAAATCTCTCTTATATCCGGGTTTCTCTTATATCCGGGTCTCTTATATCCAAATTACACTGTACCAAAAATAATCAGTTCAAATCAAAAGATTTTTAAAATGCAACTGTTCACTTTCAGAACAACTAAATACAAAACACGGCAAATACACAAAAGAATGACATTCAATACTATGGTCTTAGAATGAATGTTTTCTTGTTTTCATTGTGGCAAACTGGTCAATGACATCGTCAAAATCTGTTTGTCTTGTAAGCTTATTTTCAATGGACAGCACAGCCAGATCCGACAGTCTCGACTGGCTCATGGTTGATGTAATTTTCTGTTGCTAATTTTCCGGTGTCCAATTTTCCGTTGCATCATTTTCTGGGTACCATTTAATTATCAATGATGTTTGAAAGTATTTTTCTTGACAAAAATGTTCTATTTAATTTTTTCTGATGGGGGAAAAAACTGGGGGGGGGTGTTATAAATTATTTCGTGGGGGGGGGTTTTTCTTTGCCCAATATAAAAACCCTTTGTCTCCACCACTGTTTTCAGACTATTTTGGCAGCTTAGTCTAGTTGAAAAATTTTGTTGGGGGTAACATTGTGTCACCCCTCTTGTGCTGGCACCAGGGGTGGTCCCCCCCCCAGCTATGCCACTGTGTCAATCACTTGCTTTCCTCTTTGCTAACACATACTTCATACTTGAATCCTTACTCGACACCTTTTTTAAACTAGCTGCCTTTGCAGAAAGGAACTCCAACAGAAGGTAGTAGAGGAAAGGAAGAAGAAAGGACTAAGCATCAATTGTAAGAAAACAGGATGCATGATTGTTAGCAAAGGAAACAGCTCAAAGTACAAATTGTAAATGGAAGATATCAGAATCAAACAAGTGTGGAAATGTAAATATTTTGGTAAGTGTTTTAAGAGAGGACGGAAAGTGCAACAGCGTTTGACATACAGGTTTTCTCCACAAGCTGAAAAGTTACGGCATCTCCAGACAAATTTTTGAACTGATCCAGTCTTTTCTATCAAATCATGAAATGAAAGCTCTCCTGAATGTCCACTCATCTAGATTTTTCTGTTCTGATGCAGGTTCCCTCCCTCGGAGACCCCCCTCCCCCAAGTCCTACTTTTATAATTTTCATTAATGACCTTCTTGATGGCATCAGCTCTCAACTTATAATAATATAAGGGAGTTTTCATTCACACAAAAAAAATTCTAAACTGAAATGTAAAAAATAAACATAAGTAACCATATCACCAAAAATTGGAAAAACATAATTGTTTTTGCACGAAATCAATTTGAAAACACGATTAAGAGACATTGCTGTTGCAAGAATGAAACGGGGACAACTCATATCGAGTTATACTTATTAATATCGAGTTATACTTATTAATATCGAGTTATACTTATTATAAAACCCAGGTTGTGTGTGTGTGTGTTCATTTATATATGGAATCGGATTTCCTACATTTCAACAAAACTTCACTTTTTTTTAGCAGGTAGTGTTTCTTATTGTCATGCACACTTTTTTTCTTTATTTTTACATTCAGAATGCTTTAAAAATTCCATTTACAAGACAATTGTTTATAATAAAATTCTATTCAATCAGTAGATTCATAACGATTGAAAACAATGTTTTTGTTTGAGTTTGGGTTTGACCAATTTGTAAAAAAGAAAAAACTAATTAAGACATACGTGTCTGTCATTCTTAAACAATAATCTTTGTCAATTTTATTTTTCAGTCTTTATGATGATCTGATCTATCTCTTACTGTTACATCTCCAGGCAACGCCAGGCTCTACTGCTAGTATATATATAAATGTAAACAGAACGAAAACAGATAATTGTTGAATCAGTGATTTTTTTTTTTTTAAATCATTTACTGGCAATGTTGAAGACAGGATGCATGATTGCTAGCTGATGAGACAACTATTTATTCCTGTCTCTATAGTAAGTCTGATCAGTTTGATAATTTCAAAATGGCAGATATTGTCCAAAACGATCTCCAGTCTGTTATTAAGTAGGGCAAAAGAGGACTTGTTAATTTTAACACCTCTAAAACTAAGTTTCTCTTTATTAATCAGCTGAGAGACCCTCACCCTGCCTTCCATTTACATGGCTAATGCTAACCTTCAGGAAAGTGACTCATTGCACCTTCTTTGGCTAATGATCTTGGCTGACATGAAGCAGAAAAACTATACTGAATCCATTGCAAGGTCAGCTGCTAAGAAAGGTGGTTCACTGTGTTGTGCTAGGCAACTTTTCTCTCCAGAATATATCCTACATATCTCTAAGTCTATTATTCATCCATGCTAAGAGTATTGCTGCCGCATATGGTCACTTTCCCATCTCTGTAACATGACTTTTCTATAAATACTTTCGTAGTCTGTCTATATTTCCTCAAGGACACATGGCACAGTGGATAAAGGTGTTGGTTAGATCCAGTGACAGATCCAAAGAAGGTGAGTTCAATTGATGTCAGTTATCAGTTATCTCCTGTTAATTTCCCTCTGAAAGTTCACCACTGTCTTAATCGGGTATTGAACTCACGCTCTTTGGGTCCTGTCACTGGATCTAACCAATGCCTTGATCCACTGTGCAAAACATGGCACATGGAAGTAGAACAGTCAACCCCAGTGAGCGAAATAAAG
The DNA here is from genome assembly GCA_903632075.3 of Acanthosepion pharaonis. Taxonomy (NCBI): domain Eukaryota; kingdom Metazoa; phylum Mollusca; class Cephalopoda; order Sepiida; family Sepiidae; genus Acanthosepion; species Acanthosepion pharaonis. The sequence goes on along the minus strand of CAHIKZ030001679.1, from coordinate 362,401 downwards.
TGTTCAGTTTGATATTCCAGCCACCTGAAGAAGGCCGGAGCATACAACAGCCGAAACGTTGTAATAAATATGGTGACAAAGATGAGGACAATAGTCTGAATAATTTAAATAGTGTACATAAGACCTCATCTCAGAAATCTAGACAGATACTGAAGGGCCGAAATGTTGTTATAAATATGGCGACAAAGATGGGGACAATAGTCCGAATAATGTAAATAGTGTACATAATACCTCATCTCAGAAATATAGACAGATACTGAAGGGCTGAAATGTTGTGATAAATATGGCAACAAAGATGAGGACAATAGTCAGAATAATTTAAATAGTGTACATAATACCTCATCTCAGAAATATAGACAGATACTGAAGGGTTGAAATGTTGTAATAAATATGGCGACAAAGATGAGGACAATAGTCCGAATAATGTAAATAGTGTACATAATACCTCATCTCAGAAATATAGACAGATACTGAAAGGCCAAAATGTTGTGATAAATATGGCAACAAAGATGAGGACAATAGTCAGAATAATTTAAATTGTGTACATAATACCTCATCTCAGAAATATAGACAGATACTGAAGGGTTGAAATGTTGTAATAAATATGGTGACAAAGATGAAGGTAGTCCGAATAATGTAAATAGTTACATAATAATCTCAGAAATATCGACAGATACTGAAGGGCTGAAATGTTGATAAATATGGCAACAAGATGGGGACAATAGTCAGAATAATTTAAATAGTGAATAATCTCAGAAATATAGACAGATGTACATAATACCTCAATCTTGTAATAAATACAAAGATGAGGACAATAGTCCGAATAATGTAAATGAATAATACCTCATCTCAAAATATTGCTGAAAGGCCAAAATGTTGTGATAAATAAACAAAGATGAGGACAATAGTCAGAATAATTTAAATTTGTTTGTACATAATACCTCATCTCAGAAATATAGACAGATACTGAAGGGTTGAAATGTTGTAATAAATATGGTGACAAAGATGGGGACAATAGTCCGAATAATGTAAATAGTGTACATAATACCTCATCTCAGAAATATAGACAGATACTGAAAGGCCAAAATGTTGTGATAAATATGGCAACAAAGATGAGGACAATAGTCAGAATAATTTAAATTGTGTACATAATACCTCATCTCAGAAATATAGACAGATACTGAAGGGTTGAAATGTTGTAATAAATATGGTGACAAAGATGAGGACAATAGTCCGAATAATGTAAATAGTGTACATAATACCTCATCTGAGAAATATAGACAGAAATTATTTTCTTTTGTTATTTCCATGAATTACTCAATGTTGAACGAAGAAGTTTTACAATTTGTAAACTTTAACATTTTTCTAACTCATAATTTTGTTTTTTCTTTTTTCTTTTTTTTTTGACAGCACCATTTAACCCACCTGCATAATTACCATCGCGTCATGGTTTTAGATCAAGGGAAAATTATCGAATTTGACACGGCTGAACATCTTTTGGCTAATGAGAACAGCATGCTATCCGCTCTTGTCAGGGAAGGTCAACAAAGACGATCAAATAAAGTGCTCATCACTGTCTCTTGAGCCAGACTTGGTATGTCTAGGCACTGGATGTCCTTTTAAGACTGTATCACTCAAATAACCTACAAAGGAAGTCCTTGGCAGGTTGATGCCAGTAAAAAATTTCATTTAAAACAAAATTACATGATTTTTCTTCCACTCCATTTCAAGTAAAAACAATAAAAAAAAGAGAGAAAAATTTCAAAGTTAATATAAAAAAATTATTTTATAAATATAAAAAAAAATGTTCTACCATAAGAAAAAACTTTCAAATTTAAAAAAAAAAAAAAATTAAAAAATTTTTCAAAACAAAAAACTTTTAAAAAATTATTTATACCAATTAAAAAAAAAAAAAAAAAAAAACTGTTAAAAAATATCAAAAAGCAAAAGTATTTTTTTTCTGTCTTAACATTGAGAAAATTTCAGGTAAAACTTTTCAAGATCTTTTTTTATTTTTGTTAATTTACAGACGGTTTGTCAAAATAAAATGAAAAAACAAAACAAAAACCAACTCATTCCCTCCCCATATATATATATATATATATATATATATATATATATATATATATATATGCGATTGCAAAATGAGTGCTGGTGGTAATAAAATAAATGCTTGAGGTAAAATAACAGAGCTAAAAATTATACTATTAATAATTAATATACATTTTTTACAGTTTGCTGTATGCATGAAATTCAGAGTTTTATCAAATGGTGAGAGGAAATATATATATATATATATCCAAATGAGAGAAAGAAAGTAAAAAAAAAGTGATCAATAAAAAGTAGAGCAATATATTATTGTTATTTTTTTTTTTAGATATTAGACCACAAACGTTGAAATCGCCATTCCAATTTCAACATGTTTTTGTTCTAATATCTAAAATATATATATATATATATATATATATATATATATATATATATATATATATATATATATATATGAGAGTGGTTAGAGTTTAGTGTTCAGACCATGAGACTCAGGTTCTAATCTCACCCTGGTTGACTGTCAAGGAGGTGACTTCTTGAGAAGAAAATCTACAATTCAGGCAACTGTTGGGGAAATGCATGGAAACTCTGCCACAGGTTGGCCCAATCCTTGTGCATGAAAATGGATAGACAGAACTGTTTGGAAGTTGTTGATAATTTGTCTTAGCACAAAGTCACAAGTCATCATGACCAATGTTGTAAACACATTGGTCGTGTTGATGATGTCAGTTTATGTACTCTTTATCTATAAACTGTAACTAAATGTCCTTGCAGCATAGTTGCAGTAGAAACCATAAGTGATGTCTGTTGAAGAAACAAATGTGCCTCAGCAGACGTCTTCAACAGGAATTACTCAGATACAAGCACCAGGCCATCATTACACACACACACACACACACACACACACACAAAATTAAAAAAAGAAGTCACTAATTCCTATTTTGATGTCTATTTTACGATTGCCAGCATTATAAACAAATATTGAAAAAAGAATTTTTCTTTTTTAAGTGTGGGTTTATCTGTTTCTTTTTGTTTACTGGGGACTGAGGGGCTATCCATGTAAACCTTGTTCAAGTCTTTCACATCTCAACATAAAACATTTCTATACCTTTTTATAACTCTGATGGTCTCCGTTCTAACTCCTTTACTCTGCTCAACAAAATTCAACCTCGAAGTCAGGTCATCTTTTAACCTCAAAGTCAGGTCAGTCGTCTTTTAACCTCAGTCAAGTAAGTCATCTTTTAACCTTGAAGTCAGGTCAGTCATGTTTTAACGTCAAAGTCAGGTCAGTCGTCTTTTAACGTCAAAGTCAGGTCAGTCATCTTTTAACCTTGAAGTTAAGGTCAGTCATCTTTTAACCTCAAAGTCAGGTCCGTCATCTTTTAAGCTCAAAGTTAGGTCAGTCATCTTTTGACCTTGAAGTAAGGTCCGTCATTTTTTAAGCTCAAAGTCAGGTCAGTCATCTTTTAACCTTGAAGTCAGGTCAGTCATCTTTTAACCTCAAAGTCAGGTCAATCATCTTTTGACCTCAAAATCAGGTCAGTCATCTTTTAAGCTCAAAGTCAGGTCAGTCATCTTTTAACCTCAAAGTCAGGTCAGTCATCTTTTGACAACAGAAAAGATTAAAAAGAAAAAAAAAGAGGTTCTGATGATCCTATCTCTATTTTGTTACTTTGAATAAATTATTAGCCCAAATATTGACCAGTAAGCCCTTGAGATTTAGAAGGTAGACTGACCATTCTGATCTGGGTCTATTTCATTTTGCTTCACCCAATAACAAAAGCCACCTTACCAAATTATCTGTGCTAGGAAGAGATGAAACAAGCCACTGTATATACCCCTCCCCCTTACTGTGATTATTTTTACAGCCATGGTCTACAAGAAAAAGCCTGTAAGATGTTACGACTTTTGGGTATTTCACAGCTTTTGTCTACCTGCCAGATTAATAAATAAAACATCCATTACTTTAGAAATTGCTTTGTTTACGTTTGGATATAAAACTGAGTAGATATAAAATGATGAAAAGACTTTTAAAGGCACTTTTTTAGTTTTGCTGGATTGGCAAAAATTCTTTGTGGTAGAGTTGATGGTTCTTGCTGTCCAGGTGTGAATCCCGACAGAGAGTGCATATTTTTCTTGAATATTCAGACTGGTGCATGAAAATAAATATACTGTTTAAAAATGAAAACAAAATGTCTATTCAAATATGGGTGTCCACTAAAAAGAGCATTCAAGTAATAAAAATCAGTTGAATTAATAAATAAAACTCCATTACTTCTTTAGAAATTGCTTTGTTTACATTTGGATATGAATCTGAGCAGATATTAAATTTTGAGAACCTATGATGAAAAGGATTTAGCTTAAAAGCACTATTCGAACATGCTTCATCAGCAATGTCGTTTGTGGTATAAGATAGACTGTGCAAGCAACACGCAATAACTGTAGACCCCACCACCTTGGTTTCATTTCCAGTGTTTCTTTAACGGGTAAGAGTCTGTAAACATACAACTCATGATCCTAAAAAACAAAACAAAAAATCACAAATCATTTTAATGACACAAAATGGTTTTTTCTCCATGTTCCACTAAAGCAAACATGAAAAGCAAGTCAGGCAAAAAGGGCCAGGCATTTTGCAGTTACACATATATATTAAAAAAAAAATTCAGTTTCTGTCTAAATTTCTGAGATTATAATATTTTTCATTATTCGGACTATTTCCTCATCTTTGTCGCCATGTAAACGTTTCTCAACTTGTACGCCTGGCCTTCTTCAATTAAAATGTCCTCAAGGACTCATGGCACAATGGATAAAGGCGTTAGTTAGATCCAGTGACAGGACCAAAACCAGTGTGA
>CAHIKZ030001679.1:275000-347500 GCA_903632075.3 Acanthosepion pharaonis | reverse complement strand
AAATAATTTGTTTAAAAAAATAATATTTTTATAAATTAAAAAATTTTTTTAAAATTTTTTATTTTTGTTTTTGAACTTTAAAGTAAAAAAGTTTTTAAAAAATTTTTAAATAAGTTAAAACAATCATTTTTTTTTAAAGAATATTCCTTATATAAAAATTTAAATTCTATAAATAAACCAAATCAGAAAAAATTTAAATAAAATTTATATACAAAAAAATATTTAAAAATATAAAATAAAAAAAATAAAAAAATGATTCAAAAATTTAATAAATTCAACCCAAGTATATATTTTATTTGGCAAATTTTTGACATATTTTAAAAACCATTAAAATGAAATATGTGTTTCATTTAAAGAAAAATTTTATTATAAATAAATATCATTTGAAATTATAATGTAATATTTTCACATATTATTTATTTTTAAATTATATTTTTATATCTATATAAATATAAAAATGTAAAAATAAAATTTTCTCAAAAAATTGGCTTTTAATAAAAAAAAACAAAATAAATTGAAAAAATTGAAAATCCATTTTAAATATTTAATTGCTAAATACATATATTTTATATATATTAAAAAAAATTTGACAAAATATAAAATATGTTTTTCTTGTTTTTTTGATCTGAATAATTTTTTAAAATTTATATATATGCATTTAAACAATTGTTACTTTTCATATATAAAAATTTTTATATATTTAGTTTAAAAAAGAAAAAAAAAAAAAATAAGAATTTTAAAAAAAATCAGAAAAAAAATTTTCTAATTCAAATGTATTTTTATTAATGAAATTTATTTTTCCATTTATCTAAATATATTTGAAATAAAAAAAATATAGATTAAAAATTTTTTATAATATGAATTTTAAAAAATCTTTTATTTATATTATAAATTAATTTTTATTTTTATTTAAAATTATAAATGTTATGTTTGTCCAAAAAGATGCCATTCAATTTTTTAAAAATTAAAACATTTCTAAAAAGATTCAATTTTCTAGAAAATTTATTAAAGAAATTATATAAAACCTTCATTTAAATTTATTTTTTCCAGGAAAAATTTTTAAATAAAAACATTTAAAATTTAAAATTATCTTTTATTTAAAAAAAATTAATATTGATTTTGTTTTTTAAAATAAAATTTCATAAAATAAAAATTTTTTAAAAATAAAATAAAAAAAAAAATAAACCTTTCAAAAAAAAGATTTATATTTTTGAATAAAAAATAAAATGAAAAATTTCAATTTTTTAGAAATTATTTTGATTGATTTTAGATTAAAAAAAAAAATTGATTTTTTAAAATTTATTTATTTTGGAAAAAAATATTTTTGTATTGAAAATGAAATATGGTTAAATAAAAGGAAATTTAAATAAATTTATTTTCATTTGAGAAATTTAAGAAAATGATTCATTTGATATTTTTTAAATGAAAATTTCTTTTTTTATTAAATATTTATCATTATAATTTTTTTTTAAAAAAAAAAAAAATGAAATTTAAAAAAGATCAAAATAATTTTTCATTGATTATTGTTTTTTTGTTTGATAAATTATTTTCCTGTTAGTTTTTTATTAAAAAATTTTAAACGTTTTAATTTTTAATGAAAAAAAATCAATTGAATAAAAAAATTTTTAAAATTGAAAGATAGAAATTTTTAATAATTTTGAAAATTGATAAATATAAACTAAAAAATTTCAAATGTATTTTTAATAATTCCATTGTTCATTTAATTAAATTTCAACATAAAAAGTTTAATGAAACCTTAATCTAAAACAAATTTGAGACTCTGGAAGTAGATATTTTTAAAATTTCATGATTGTAAAAAAAAAACAAAAATTTCAAAAGTTGGATTATTTTTCATTTTTTATGAAAAATGTTACAAAATTGAGAACCAATAAAATTACTATTTGGTTAAAAAAATCTTTATTTAAAAAAAAATGATATTTGTGAAAATTTTTTAGTTTCAATCTGTGTTGGGGAAAAAAATAATGTTCTTTAAGTTTTAATAAAAAATTTATAAAGAAAAAAAAGTTAAAGGTAAAATAAAGATTGTAAACCATCCTGTCTGGATTCAAAAACTGAAAATAATTTGAATAATCTAATTTTAATTTTAATTTATAAATCAAAATTTGTCATTAAAAATATTAAAAATAACTCAAATTTTCAAAAAAATTTCTTTAAAAAAAATTTTTAAATTGTCCTCAAAAAAAAATCACAAATGAAAAATTTTGTAATCATTTAGGAAGATTTATTTTTATAAAAAAAATTATTAATTTTTGAGATGAAAAGAAAATTTATATTTTTATAAATTTTATTAAATATTTCCTCATAAATATTTTTTCCTGAAAATGTTTTTTTAACTTAAAAATTTGTTATAATAAACAAAATAATGTCCATACAAATTAAAGAATAAATTTTATAAATTTAAAATCAATAAGAAAAATATATTTATATATATAAAATATAAAATGTCATGCATGAAAAATAAAAATTTCTATTAGTATATTAAATTTTTTTTTTTTTTTTTTTTAAAATTTAATTATTTATTTTATTAAAAATTTTTTCAAAATATAACAGATGAAATATTTATTTTTATATTAATATATTTTGTATTATAAAAGGAATTTATTTATTATAAAAAAAATGATTTTGAAATAAATGAAAATAGAAAAAATCGTTTTTTTGTTTATAAAAAGGTTTTTTTTTTGATATTGCATAAGAAATTCATAAATCAATAAAAGAATTAATTTTTTTAAATTAAAACGATTTTAAACATTTAAATAAAAATAAATAACAAATTTAAAAAAAAATTCATTATGTAAATTTTTTTTTTTAGAATTTTGAAAATAATTTGGTTTTTTCTGGAATTATTTAAAAGGTTTTTAAACCAATAAATTAAATATTATAAAAAAGCTATTTTTTTTGAACCACCAAATTATTTTTTCAATGAAAAGATTTTTTTTTTCTTATGAATCATTTCTAAAAAAAATTTTTCAATTATTTTATATATTTTGAAATAAGGTTATATTTATATATTAATCAAGTTTATCATTTATTTATAAAAGGAAAAAAATTTCAATGTCATTTCAGAAAACTGGTTAAACCAGAAATGATTTTACAAATATTAGTTAAATTTGTTTTCTTTATTTGTTAATATAAGTTTGAAAAACACCATTTTTAACCTTTTTTTATATCTAACTGTTTTATCGTTGATTTTATATATTTTTTTAATTTTCCAAAATATGAAAATGTTTTTATTTTAAATTAACATTATGTATATTAAATCAATGAAAAATTATAGACATATTTTAAATCAAAATTTATTTTTTTTCTAATTTATTATAAGTTTCTTTGAAAGCTTTTATCCATGTAATGCAATTTAACAATTGTTTGACAAATTTTTTGAAAAATAAAAAATTTTTTCTGAATGATTTACTCATCCCATTTCTTTTAAAAAATCAAAATTTATCAAAGAAAGATGTTTTTTTATTTTAATCCTGATTTAACTTTATTTTTCAAAATTTATGATTATTTTCTACATCATGTTTTTTGATTCAATACATCACAAGGTAGAAATAGAAAATTAGTGGCCTTTTCAAAATTTTATCTTCATTTTTCTTATCAAAACTTAACTGGCTGTTCATCTCTTGAAAGAAAAACCTCCAATCCGTCCAACTGGGGCAGGAATTGGCTGGTTAATAATTTAAAAATTGGAAAAAATAAACTGCTCTTTACTCACCACATGCTCAACCATTTAATGCCCCATATTAGAATGTCTGACGTTCAACTTCTTGAGAGCTCCTCTTTGCGACTACTCAATCTCACATTGACTGCTGACCTGAGATGGAACAAATACATTGAGTCAATAGCTTCGTCCACCGCAAGGAAAAATAATTTTAATTGTGTCAAAAAAGGAAATTTTTCTCGCCGGAGTCGATCCTTCAAATCTACAAATCAACCATTCACCCTTGCATGGAGTATTGCTGCCATATATGGTCTGGAGCCCCTTCTGTTTGTCTCAAGGTCCTTCATAAAATCCAGATATGCAATGTAATTGGCCCTGATCTGGTATCTCGTCTGCAGCCGCTCTCTCACAGATGTGCCGTTGCCTTCCTCTGTCTTTTTTACAAATACTTTCATGGTAACTACTCCGATGAGCTGCTTTCGCTGGTTCCCAGACTTCATGAATTTAAAGCGTTCTACTAGGCTGACATCTCGCTCACACCCATTCACTGTCGAAACTGTTAAATGTAGCCGTCTCTTCTACTCCAATAGCTTCATGTCTCACCTGTAGAACTCTCTCCCTTCTTCCTGTTTCCCTGATAGCTATAATCTCCAACTATTCAGATGTAATGTCAATCGACGTCTGCAGATGCCTTGATCTATCCCCTATCTTTCTCTTCATCCTTTCCTCTATCACTCTTATTTTGCTCTCGCTTCAACTCTCTGTAATCCTTTGCATGCTAGTGGCTTCCTGCCTTGCTTGGGGTGAAAAAAAAAAAAAAAAAAAAAATGAGAAGGATAATGTGTGTACAGTATGTATATACTTGAATTTTATGATCACAAAAAAAAATAAAAATATTTTTACCATCATCAGTGTTGAATTTTTGTCAATTCTATCTATAGAAATTAGATAAATAAAACATTCTAAGACTTATCTTCTAACTCAGAGTTTCACAGAGTATATCTGAAATCATGTCTGTAAAATCAAAGTAGGAAGATAAAAATTTCTCCATAAAGAAGTTTTTATTGATATTTTTTTATATTATATTTTAAAAATATTAAACACTTTATTTATTTATGTTTAATTGCATGAAATTAGTGGATGATAAAGGAACTATTAATTTTAATGAGAATTGAACCCAAATTAATAAGGTTTCCCATTTGCAAAAATTGAGTAAAACAAGTTTCCATTAAGATATCCAAAAAATGCAAATTTAATGTCTTGTTTTTAAATTTCTTTAAAATGAGAAATTAGGTTTGTTTACATTATATTATCTGTCCAAAATGTGCATGTTGTTATAAATTATTCTAGACACAGAATTTTGAATTTTGCTTAATTCCTAAGCTGGGGATTTATAATGATCATCCAAGAACACAATTATCTTTAACAGAAAGATATTAAATTTAGAGAGTAAAGGAATTTTAAATTCATCTTAATCAATTTTTAGAGAAATTTTCATATATCAATTTAAATAGAGCCCTTATTTGGGCCATTGTAACAAATAAGAGATAGATCAAGTATCGATCATCATAAAGACTAAAAATAAAATTGACAAAGATTATTGTTTATAAATTGATGGACACGCATGTTTTAATTATTTTGTTTTTTTTTTACGAATTGTCAAACCCAAACTCAAACAAAACATTGTTTTCAATCATTATGAGTCTATCGATTGAATAGAATTTTATTATAAACAATTGTCTTGTAAATGGAATTTTTGAAGCATTCTGAATGTAAAAAATAAAAAAAAAAGTGTGCAAGACAATAAGAAACACTACCAGCCAAAAAAAAAAGTGAAGTTATGTTGAAATTTTTTGAAAAATGTAGGAAATCTTTGATCCCATATATAAATGAACACACACACACAAAAAACAACCTGGGTTTTATAAGTATAACTTGATATGAGTTGCCCCCTTTCATTTTAATATGACAGAATCTTGTGTTTTATCATGTTTTCAAATTGATTTCATGCAAAAAACAATTGTGTTTTTTCTAAATTTTGACACAGTCACAACCACCAAAATTAATTTTTTGGTAAGTCCTGTTTTGTTCTTTTGAAAAATGTAGGAAATTTAATCCAATATATAAACGTACAGACACACACACACACACACACACACACACAATAAATTTTTTTTTATAATAAGTAAGATGTCAAATTTTTGGTGTGGATTTGTTTATATAAACAAGAACTCACCTGGCTGAACACAGAGAAAATCATCCAATAAGGAGTTGTCAGCCAGTTACAGCCTCATGAGAAACACACCCATATTTTCAGTAGCCTGAGAACACACAAACACCCAAATGATCCCCTATATATTATCAATTACTGTCATGGTTTTAGGCAAATAAAAAGTTTCCTTAAATTAATATTCAAGAAATATATTTTATTTAAAAAAGTTTTTTCTTTATATTCAATAAACCTGTTGTTACGAACAGTGTTGTGCCTTTTATTGAAGGAGTTCTTATTCCAGCCTGATTTCAGAGGAGACAAAAGTTACCAGGGACATAAACTGAGAATTATTCCTTCTTAACTATGGTACACAATGTATACAGAAAAGTCCACATGAGACTTTACTATCAATTCACATATCATAAGATTTTGGGAAACCCAAATCAACTATATTGAGATGACATACTACCCCCACTCGAGGAAGTAAAAGAAAGCTGGATCACCTGTAAGGTCAGTATTATTCAACAAATCTAGCAACTAAAAAAGAAGAGACTGAAGAGAGCAGAGTGTAAGTAGTGAGGGCGTCATAGATTACAAAACAATTGAAATGCAGTATTTTTTTTTATAAAGAAATAACCACAAAAAATTTCTTTTGTTCATAAATTCATAAAAATGTCTATAAACAAGAAAATTTTATAACCTTGCAAATATAAAATTATTCTTGTAAATAAGCAAACTAATAAATAAATAGTGTTTAACATCTTTGCTGTCAGTTCTCAAGAATAAGGAAAATTTATAAATCCAATTTCAAAAGTTTGGGTTTTATTCAAATTTTAATCATTGCTTTTTAAAAACAATAATGTGTGGTCTTCACTCAACTCCAAGTACTTGCTGATCAGATCTACCCAGACTCACAATGTGTGATTGTGTTAAAGCCATCTTATTTTGACATGATCATCCTCTTTAAGTCATTTTCAGGAAAATGTTTAAGAGCACATATAATAAAAAATTTTATTGATCTGTTAAAAGGTGTTTGCCCTTATTAGCAGGAAAGGTGTGTTTCAGTTACTAATGAAAATTGGCTGTCCTCCACAGCTACTGAATCACCACCTTTCATAAGAATATTCATGATGTAGTTAGCTATGATGGATAGCAGCTTGGATTGAGGAATTGGAGAGCCGAGTCCGAATTCCAGTTGAATCCATTACATTCAAATAAAACGAAAATACCCATTGGGAAAGGTGTGAAAAAATATTCTCCCCCAGCTATGGGTAAATAGCAAGGCAGACTGGGTTCTATAGCCTTGGATGGCAACTGGTCTTTTTTTAGGACAAAAACAAACTCAAACCCAAGTGGAGCCCTTAACAAATTGGACGGCACTGGCAATCCTGCAGCCGGTACCAAACTGTTTGGTTTATCCTCTTTTTGGACTCTGCTAGTCAGACCGAAAATTCACTAGACGTCTGAGCAGCCCTAGTTCTCCATATATCCTTCCCAGGCTTGTAACGCATTTTTTAATCGGATGGATGTCACCGCTGACGAGTTAGCTATTATAGTGAAACTGCAATGTCCTTCACAATTGAGTAGCATAAAACAAGAATGTGTTTTAGCACAAACTTTATTTGGTTATATTTCCTTTGCATTCAGACAATACGAAGATGGCTTATAGTTAGATACCAAAAAGCAATGGTTGAAGTGTTATGACTAAGGTACACCCAGTACTCATTAGAGGAATGCTTCTTGCTGACAACACAGCTCTGACCACACACACACAGAACATGATCACCAGCACCTGGTTAGTCAGTTCAATCATGTATTTAAGGAATTTGGGCTGAGTGTTAACATAAAAAAAACATAAAATAATGCCATGGTTCAAGATGTTTCATTTGGCTACTGTTCTCTGCTCAGTGGAAAATGTGAAATTACATTTTCTAAATACTAAATTGAACACCTTGTAAAATCAGAAACATTTTTAGAAAATGCTTTTGCATAATTGCAATCTAGGATGCCTAATTGATAGAAAACTGAGGTCTCAAACTATTTTCATAATCTTGTAAAATACAAAATTATTCTTGTAAATAAACAATCTAACAAATAAATAAAACACATCGTTATATTTGAATGCAGAATATGAAATTCCGTTTGGGAACTGAGCAGGAGATGAAAAAGTAGACAAGAACCATATTTGATCACCTTTACACAGGTTAAAACTTTTGGGGAGCATACATAAATATCAGTTCTATATTGCAAGCAATACATAAAACTGACCCCTCACTTTATGGCCACCGTAGTTTCTATACATTTATATTCCAGAGAATGTAAATTAATGTAAATGACATGCCTGTGTAGCTAATCAATATTTCCTTGACTGGTTGATTTTTTTTTTTTTTTTTTTACAGCTTATCAACCCTTTGCAAGTTATTTAAAGCCAGAATTTTTTTGTAGATAATAATTGGATAGTGATACAAGTTCTACTAATTAACCCATATCTGGGGGAAGAAGAGGTGGACTCATACCTTTCCCAAGGGTGTTTGTCATAAGTGAATACAATGAACCCAACAGCAATTGGAACTCAGCTTCACCATAATAGAAAATTCTATTTCTACTACATCTTGTACATTACAAGATGGCAATCCAGCCATCTTGATGTAGTGGACTCTTCTGAGGACATAGGAAAGCAATACACACACTATATGTAATTACTGTACCTGCTATATTTAGTGGGAACATATGCTTGAGTAGACATCATCATGAAATTAACATTTACTGGCCTACAGACTCTGTAACTTGAAAATGAGTCTCTCAACAGGAATTGAACTTGTATCCGCTTTGCAATTTAAATTTTTTAATGAATCTTAATTCTTAAGTTAATGCACGAATAAGCTAATGGTGAGTTCTACGACAATAAAATATTTGTAAAAATTCCCCTATGGCATCGTTAAATATTTGAACTTAACTTTAACAAAATATTGCAATAACAATCATAATTATGAATACTGGTTGTTATTTTAAGAAGTAAGGGGATACAAATGAAAAGATTTGAAATTGGAAACTTTTTCCATTTCACTGAAATAGTTGTTAAACACATCTATCTTCCCTACATTTTCTCACTGAAATCAAGTAGCATCTAAGATTTTGCTTTTCCATGTGATCAAAACAGACTATTCCATTATTTATGAGATATTGGCAGGGCATTAGTCAACCAGAACAAGATAAATGAATTAGCTACTAGAAAAATTTAAAACAGCTAACCTAATCATCAACTCACTTGCAAGATGAAAATTACAGAAAACTGATATTATTTATCATTCTACTTGTCTCTTAAGGAACTGATCAAACCAAATTCATGAACAATTGGACATACCACTACATGCCTACCAAGAAAACTTGAGGTTTTCCCTATGCATTCTTTGTGGCAATCACATTATAGGTGATAGGGTAAATACGCTGTTCAACTTTTAGAAGTCTTTTATTGGCTTAGATGTAATTGTAAGAAATTTTGTTAACCTGAGGCAAGGACAGCTTTCTATTTTGAAATATTTTACAAGCCTTTTGTTTCATGTTGAATTTATTAGATCATTTCACACCAGGCAAAGCAATAAAGCTCCTAGGACACAAGAGGTTACTGAGGTGTTATACTGTCAACCGAGTGAAATAAAATGAAGAAAAGAAGTCTATAAAATATGTTTGCCATTCAATTCAGCCTGTGATGCAGTATCAGGGTCTGAAGAATTGCACCATAACACAACAAACAAGGAAATTAGCCATAAGTAAAGCTATTGTAAACATCCAATGCAACCCTTGCGACAGCTTTCCACTGACTAACCAGTGATCACCTTACACTGCATTTCAATTCTCTCGTTGGTGTTTGCAGAAAGCTGTGGAAGAGTGCACTGCATACTCACAAGGTCCTAAAAAGTTCTCTGAAAGAAAAACGCCAAAAATAATAACATAAATCCAGTTTACCATATTATATATAGATGTTTTATTCAGGGTTTTGCCTGCTCATTCGGGTGGGTAAGGAGATAAAACGGGGGTGGGTGGGGTAACAACTTCTGTTATATCAGTTCTTTCTCTTGCCAATTACTTGAACATCTACTCATCCCAATGTGATGGATGGCAATACAGAAATGGAAGCTTTGGAAATGCAACACATCCATCTCCGGCAAAGGAGAAGACTAGCACCCCACCCCGATCCCAAGCATGACTGTTACAAACCAGTACTCAGATATGGCTTATTTCCGGTTTTGTTGCCATTTGACCTCCGAAAATCCCTCATACACACACTTTACCTCCATTACCCCTTGGTTATAATGGATACCACTTTGAAGACCAAACTTCAAAAGGACCCATCTATTGGTCTATCAAACCGAAACACTTGAGATCAAGATAAAACCACCTCTTCCCCTTTCTATGTGGGTGTCCATAGTATTGTACTATATACAACTGATCATTCTCCTTATTTGATCAGCAATTGGGGCGACAAGAGAGAAAAGTTAGCAGGGTGTCAAAATGGTGAGGGTATAAAAGAAATTAATGGGAGGAGGTAATACCTGGCTGAATATTAAGGGTGCACAAAACTGTCAAAAAAAATTGTCAGTTGTATCAAAAGGAATGGTTAGACGGTGAGTGGAGATAGATAGATGGATGGATGGATGGTGAGAGAGAGAGATAGATGGTGAGAGAGAGAGAGAGATAGATGGTGAGATAAGTTATGGGGGAGAATGAAAATGACATCATTTTTCTTAGGTTTGGATGGCAACCAATTTTAGAAATTGGAAACTAAATTAAAACCATGCTGAAGACAATGGAAACCACTCCGCTATCCTTCCTAAGAAGGCATAGCAATTCACAAGTAAAGAAAAGGAAACAATGGAGAACCATAACTGCCTACTTCCTGAAAGGATATGCCTTTTAAGAATAGGTTAAAAAGCAGGGTAAACTGGGATTTAATCTTGGATGGCACAATGAAGGAGAAAAAATAAATGAATTCCATGAAGTTTGGAGAAGACAACATGAAACCACTCCACTCTTTTCCAAGCAGTCATAGCAATTTACTGATAATAAAGAAAAGGGGAGTTGTGGAGAGCCACGATTACTTAAAATGTACATGGCATTGTTTTAAAACGCACTGGTTTACAAGGTATGAGTCGCAGAGTAGAATCTCTAATCTCACAAAACACTTATCTTTCCCGTATGAGAAACGAATCCCTCATCGCCAGTGTGTTGTAGAGTAGTTTTCACAGTGGAGGCTTGTACTTCACTAAGTCGGTCCTAAAAGGGTTCGACGTATAAAACGTTAGGAACTTGAAAAAATTGTTAATGATGCTGCAATCTAGTTGTGGTGGTTGATACTTTAATGTCCGACATCGACTGACTCACACAACTCACTGGCGACTGCTACTACTGCTACTTATTATCTGTGGGAGAGTCTATTAACAATAGGTATGTTCTAGTATAACACTAATATTGCGACATACCTGTAACCAGACCTTTGTTAAGATATCTGGTAATGAGACAGTATATAACTAAATAGAGTCAGGAATTTCTAAAAATCAATCAGTTTGCTAATTCCCTACAATTTACCTATTCATCTATATCATATGCCATATGAATTTGTAGATTTTTTTTTTTTTTTTTGAGCTGTTACTTTCTGCAGTAATAAAGCAAATAAAAATAAGACAATTGAATTTCCATCTTGATTAGAGTATCTAACCGGAAGGTAACCAAGTAAGTGTAACCAGTGTTCAGCAAGTTTAAAGTTAAAATTGGCAGAGTGCACAGATACTACACTGAGCTGAAGCAGAAATATCAATTTATACTGTTTTTTTTTTCTATGAGTGTTAGAAATATTCAAGTATTTAAAGACTAACATCTGAAAACCTAATATGGTTGATTTGTTTTCTATGGCTTATTAACACATTGCAGGTTATTTAAAGCCAGAGAATATTTTTAGATTGTAAGAATTTTTTTGAGATAATAATGGTTACAAGTCTAACTAATTAACCCATAGCAGAGGGGAGAAGAGGTGGATTCATACCTAATCAGAATTTGATAAACAAGAAATTATGTGGATATAAAGTGGGGGATCAACTTTATATTATAATCAATACATGAACTGACCCCTCACTTTGTAGTCAGGGTAGTTTCTATATATTATATTCCAGAGAAAGTAAATAAATCTGAAAGATATGTCCGTATAGCTAATCAGTATTTGATTGACGGATTTGTTTTCAACAGTTTTAATCTTTTGCAGGTTATTTAAAGCCAGAAAATATTTATATTGCAAGAATTTTTTTTAATTTTTTTTAGATAATAATGGTTTTATTAATACAATTTGTACTAATTAAGCCATAACTGGCAAATGAAGAAATGGATTCATGCCTTTCCCATGAGTATTTGTATGTAATTCCAATGAGAATTGGAACTCTGTTCTTCAATTAGCAATTACGAACCATTATCTATTAATCCATCTGCACATCCAAGCTTACAGCACCTGGTATTCCCAAGCGGTCACCTATCTAGGTAATGACCAGACTCGACATTGCTTAACTTCAGTGATCGTATGAGTACAAGTGTTTCAATGTGATATGGTCATAAGCTGCTAAGAATAGTAAAGACTTAACAAAATATACTGGTATTTTTTAAGGAATTTTTTTTTTTTTTTTTTAACAACTTATCAATCCTTTGTGGTTTATTTAAAACCAATACATAATTTGGATTGTAGGAGGTTGCTTACAGAACCAGTCACCTATTTAAGTACCGACCAAGTTCAGCTGCTTAAAAAAAAAAAAAAAAAATGTTTTCAGCATGACATCACCATAATTAATAAACTTTGGGGTGGGGGATCAGTTTATTATAGTTAATAAGTAATAAAGTGATCACCTTAAAATTACTCCCTGTTAACATAATAATTTAAAAAACAAAACTCATGCATGAAAACATTTTCATAACGGTTAAGAATTTAACTAAATATGCAGTCATTTTTTTTTTATGAGTAAACTAAGATTAAAGATTCAACTGGAAAATAAAATGGAGAAGGAGCAGTTTTCTATTGCAACTCAGGCTCTAAAGAGAATTGCTGCAGGTTAATGTAATCACTGGAAAAGCATTTTTAAAGATTCATATGTAATAATAAGTAAGGACTTCAGATTCTGGCATCACTCACCATAGTTTTGATAGATGCAAAAAAAAATTATATAAATTTTTATGTACAAAGAAGTAGTTACTTGCGCGGAAGGGAAAACTGGATAAATTATTTTAGTATAAGTGGTTTCATATTTCATAGAGATGTTAGAGTGCTACTGTTTGTCTTTGACAATGTATAATTTTGATTGTACGTTATATGTGTGTATATATATATATATATATATATATATATATATATATATAATCTGACATTTTGCATTATTTCAAACTATAATTTGCGGATACTCACATTCATTTGAAATAGATGCCATGTTTTTATTTTAAACAGTGTTTAAAAGAGAGATGGATGTACTATTTCAAATATAAATATCTATTATTTGAATTTTATATAAGTACAGATGATCCCTAAAAATCCATTTGGTTATAATTTATTTTATTATATATATATATATATATATATATATATATATATATTTGGTTGGATAGATGTGAGTTTGTGACCCTGGGTTTCACGCTTTAGTGATCGGCAGACAAACGCTAAAGCGTGAAACCCAGGGTCACAAACTCATATCTATCCAACCAAATATGTTAGCTCTATCTCTGATATTGAGCGCTCTAATAAGTACCACGCGATATATATATATATATATATATATATATATATATATATATATATATATATATAAAACATTCATCTCTTCAGACTGAAGTGATTTTTTTAATAAATGAAGTCAATTTGTCCAGACGAAAGGCAAAGAGAGATAAAGAAAAAAAAAAAAAAAGGAAAAAATTTTGTATTAAAAACTTCATAGATACTAATATGTAGATATATTTACATTTTTGTATATGATCCTTTATGTGATTTTCTTGTCTACATCAGTGTTATCTTAAATTCTTAATTACCTTTATATTAATTTTTTTTATTATTTTTATCTATATATATATATATATATATATATATATATACACACACACTTATTTTAATTTTTTAATTTTGTTCTTTATCTTTTAATTTATTTAATTAACATTTTTTATATATTTTAAATTTTTAATTTTAATTCATTTAACTTAGTTTATTTTATTGATGTCAAATATTATTATTAATTTGAAATTGTGATGATTATAATGTGATGATGATTCCTTTGCTGTCACAAAGGACATGACTATTAGACACATTATTGTATCTATTTTAATTCTGGTCCTCCTCCTCCTCTTATCCTGTATTTTAACTTGGTCACACTGTAAAGAAAAAAAAAAATCATTTCTAAGTCACCCTCTCAAATTATGTTTAATCCTTCCTTCTTTCTTTTTCCCCTCACTCTTTCCTCCCCCTCCCACTATCTCTTTCTCCCCAACCAAGTTTTTCTTTTAACCTTATATTGAAATTTTTATTTTTCTTCTTCCTCTCTTAATATAAAAATGTTTTCTCTTTTTCTTTTTTCTTTCTTTTTTTCATTTCTCTTTTGTCTGGACAAATTGATTCCATTTATTAAAAAAAACAAAAAAACTTTGGTCTGAATAGATGAATATTTGTATATATTCATGAAATAAATTATAACTGAATAGATTTTTAACGATCGTCTGTAATTATTATTATTACATTGCTCTGTTTCTTACATTGAGCTCTCTCTGAATTCATGGCCTACTTGAAATTATCCCTACCAATTCAACAGATATTATATATATATATATATATATATATATATATATATATATATATATATTATTTGAAATGATTTGTTTTTATTGGACATTATTTCATATTACTATAAATATTATTTTTTTTATTGAGAAGACATGTTTGAGCTATCCCTTGTTTTTAGTTTTTCTTTTTATTTAAACAGAGAAATGAAGAATGGCCATCCCCACCCCAATTTTTTTTTTTATAAAGATAAAAAGGGGGGGAGTTATAGCAGTAAATAATAATACTGGATAAATATCCTTTCGAAAAAATACTGCTGTTTGTATTTAGGATATCAAATATCATATAGATTTGAAGAAGTCCTAACAAGAAAGCATGCCTAACCTAATCTCCACCACGGCCAAACTGATTAGAGGCGCACTTTGGGTTGACAAGTTGTTTCCCTGATGGTTGGTGGGGTACAATTTATCTTCAGTAGGATTTTTCTATTATTATTAATTTCACTGTTTAAGAAAAAAAAAAAAAAATACAACAAAAAAAAAAACACAACAAAAAACAAAAAAAAAAAAAAAAAAAACCAGTAATGGCAACTCAAACATGGGTATATACAAAAAAAAAAAATGTTTATAGTAATATATGTATGCGTGTGTTTGTGCATAAACATGTCAGTTGTTTGTAAAAAAAAAAAAATGGCTACATCAAAATGCCTGTGTACAGTGCAGGTCAAAGGGTAATTAGGGGTTCATGTCTTGCCTTTAATAAAGGGCAGGAATACAAAGTAATCCGATAGTGAAGCAGAGAAAATTTGATATTGCTTTACCATTTATATTTGTTCATGTCCAATGTATACATACAGATCTTTCACCTGAATTATGTCCCCAAAATTCACAAGGGCCTTCGTCTCACTAAATTTGTCTTTAGCGGTGCAGACAGATGAGAGACGGGGAAAATATAAATGCATATTTTCTTTTGTTCTTTTTTTTCTGACAACGCAATACCTTGAATGTGGTTATGACGATTGCAGAGGAACAGTGAGAGTGTGTGCAAAAAAAAAAAAAAAAATTATTTTCTATGGTCGTTTGAGCATTTGAATCGTGGAGACTTGTGCCTGCCCAAAAGTTTCTCTACTTCAGGACACTGGTCAATCAGCTTTGACCTCTTCTGAGGGGTCATGCATTTCTTTGGCTCATCATACATGGCTTTGTAGGTTTCACTATTTCTTATCTTTGTCTCCATGTCCTTTACGATTAAAAGGTTCTCCAGTTTGCCACAGTCTTCAACGACATCCTGAAATGGGAGGGGCAAGAAAAAATAAGAATAAAATATAATAATGATAATAATAATAAAAAGAAACTAATTATTGTTTGACCCCCCCCCCAACAAAGTTGGTAAATAGGAAACACGTATATGTCCTAAGTTTTTTTCAGTATTACCACCATAGAAAGACAAAAGGAAAAGTTTACTTAGCTGACATGTTTTGTTCTCTGATGGACTTTATCAACAGAAACTTAAGAATTTTATTTTGCAACAAGTATTTATAAACAAAGTACAAATGTTTTTCAAAATTTTAAAATTTAAGAAACTCGTAAATTTTTATCAGGCTAAACTGAAAAGTCAAGGTAAATTATGGAAGATGCTAAGTGACGTAATTTCATGTCTGATACATAAAAATGAGTAAATTATTTGGGATATTTTTTTTTTTTTTAATAATGTAATTATTTATTTCAATTTTGGATTAATTCTTGTATTATATATTTTTTGATGGTCTTGAAGTTAACAGTTTTATTTTAGCTTAAAATTTTTATGATTTTTTTATTTTTATGTCTTGGGAAAGAGTTAATACTTTCAGGAACGGTGATATTAGAAAAATTCCAGTGTGCAGATTTATATTTTGGTAAGATTTGATAGTGGCACTCACAAGAAGTTTTCATCTAAGTAAGTTACTTTAACTTTTAATAAGTGTGACATTCTTTAAATCCAAGTTATGGTTGAATTTGTGTGTGTGATAACAATTTATAAATTTTTATGAATCAAGAACACTTTTTTTAGGAAAAATGTATAACAAAGTCGAAAAAATCCTTGTGTAATGTGTTTCGTCCCTTAGGAATTCATCAGACTAGGTTTGTCTATGTTGATATGATTAGTATGAACAAGACATACTGGAAATTTTAAATTTGGGAAAGTTGTGTGTGTGTGTGTGTGTGTATATGTGTGAGATTATATATATATATAATGTTTTTGGTTAAATGCCCATGAAAGTTCTTTATGAGAATGAATTGTATCTTTAGAAAGAGAAAAGATTAGATTTTGCTTACATACTAATTTTATCAAAATAGAAAATGAACAGTGTATCAGCAGTAGAAACAAAGAAATTTCAGTATTTTGACACAATTTCACACTGTTTAGGATACATACTATCAGTAATGCTTGTCTTCATTCCTGACCACTGACAATCCCTTCCTAATTTTCAATAGTAAAATCATTAGTGATGCATTTACATCAAACATTGAGCTATTTTATCAGTAATGCTTGCCTTTATTATTGACAACTGACAAAATCAGAGTAGGTTAATGTATTCAGGTGAAGAGATTATCAGTTAGAGAAAAAAAAACTGTTCATTAATTTCAGTATCAAAGAAATAAATATATTTTAAAAAGAATCTCACCTTGGACATGACCCCTATAGCCTTAATTGTCGTAGCCACTGTGCTGTGGTCAGCTTCTATTTTGTCAACAACTGCAGCCATTGCATCAATTTTGTCTTTGTTGGATGTTGGGAGATTTGTAATCTGAACAGAGTTCTACAAAGGATGGAAATATTTGTAAGAGAAACAATCTATAGAACAGAGGAGACACAAAGTGTTGGGCATATACCAGACAAATTGATAACAACAAAATGGCTGAGGTATATCTACAAGAGGTCAGGATTAAAAAAAAACACGAACAACACAAAAAAAAGGTACAAAAAAAAACAAAAACAAACAACACAAAAAAGGTACAAAAAAAAAACAAAAACAACACAAAAAAGGTACAAAAAAAAAAACAAAAACAACACAAAATAGTACAAAAAAAAAAAAAAAACAAATACAAAAAAGTACAAAAAAACACAAAAAAACAAAAAAACACAACACAAAAAAGGTACAAAAAAACACAACACAAAAAAGGTACAAAAAAACACAACACAAAAAAGGTACAAAAAAACACAACACAAAAAAGGTACAAAAAACACAACACAAAAAAGGTACAAAAAACACAACACAAAAAAAAAAAAAAAAAACACAACACAAAAAAGGTAAAAAAAAACAACATAAAAAAGGTAAAAAAAAAACAACACAAAAAAGGTAAAAAAAAAACAACACAAAAAAGGTAAAAAAAAAAAAACAACACAAAAAAGGTAAAAAAATAAAACACAACACAAAAAAAGGTAAAAAAAACACCAACACAAAAAAGGTAAAAAAAAACCAACACAAAAGGTAAAAAAAAAAAACACACAAAAAAGGTAAAAAAAAAAAAAACACAATACAAAAAAGGTAAAAAAAAAAAAACAAAAAGGTAAAAAACGACACAAAAAAAAGGTAAAAAAAACCCAGAAAAACGTTAAAAAAAAAAAAAAAAAAAAAAACAGAAAAGGAAAAAAAAAAAGGAAAAATAAAACAACGCTTCTTGAGAGAGTTTTTCTTGTAAGTGAAAGAGGCAAAAAAACATCCCTAAATTCCTTGCAATGTACAAAAATGGTTGCTGAGAATTAAAAACACTGTGTGATGAAAAGAATTTGGAGGTCAGTGTTTGGAAAGAGAAGGGCTTAATGGGTTGGAAAGTAACACTCAGTAATTTGAGGGCAATTCTGGTGAAGTTTCATCTATTTTAGTTAACCCAACTTCTGTAGCTTTTATGGTTTTAAGGACGATTTAACAACAAAAAACTTTTTTTTTTCACAATTTTTTTGCTAAGGAGCAATCTTCTTATTTTCCAATTCCTTTTCTGATACAAGAATTGTACATTTTTACTTGCAGTTTTTTTGCATGGTTGTGCAAATTCTATCCTGGATGAAAAAGATTGATGAAGCAAGTTCAACAAACATTTGACACAGCCAAGAAAATTTTAGCCTTTAAAGGAGATGACTGAAGAGCCATTTTAGATTCTTCCCATGATGCTTTCTTTTTTGTAGCTGATGAAATTACATAAAAACTTTAAGATGTAAGCTTATTTAAAAGTGTTCCCAGTCACAAAGTTCTGACTAATGGAGTGGTAGTTCTTCAATTTCAGCATTACTGAACAAAGAATAATCCCAAGTCAGATGGCAATGTGGATAAATCACTGAAAGACCAACTGAAATATTTAATTGTTGTCAAGGTGTTAAGATAAAACACTAGTGGGAATAAAGCTTAGCTGGAAGAGCTGCTCTTTGTGAATATTTGACAGCAAAATCATTTTCTGCATCTTGAAATCAACAAAAGAAGGAAGAAGATTTATCCACTGGCTATGATGAAGAATTATTTCAAGTGATCTTCAGATATGAGAGACAAGGCCAATAAGTTGCAATATACTATGATTCCAGTTCTTACATTGGCCAATCTCCAACCAGTATAATAATCAAGTTTCTAGCTCCAAAATCTAATGGTAGAAACAATTATTTTCGATGGCTTTTGGTGAATGACATTGCACAAGTCAACTTTTGTCTTAAAATGGGATTTAGATGTATACCAGTGATGGTAGAATCTGGAATGTACCAAAACATTGGTTACAAAAGCCTATAAAGAAATTCAGATTGTAAATGACTATTACAAGAGGAAGGGTATTAGAGTCATTCAAATTTGCCCAGAAAGTCCTTGAGTTTTAAGGCTTTACAATTTGTTTGAAGAATTGACCAAAATTGACCACTGTTTGCTTATGAATAACAAGTTTCAAAGTTTTGATGTTGTCAATCAAGTAGTTGCCATAATTATTTCACTATCAGGATATAAGGGAGTTCACTGGGAATACTCTGCCAATTTTGCAGATAACTGGAGGTCACTTTTTGTGCAAGTAAAAAACTGTATAAATTTACAAAATTTTAAAAAAAAAAAAAAAATCAATTACATTTAGGTGAAAGTTTTATATAGAGAGAAAATAACTGTTTTGATGAATTTCACATCCTCTACCACTTCGTCCCCAGTCCCTCAACCTCCGGCGTCTTCCTCTTTGGGTTGAGGTGTCCACTCGGTCCAAACCGAACTTAGGGGTAACTGGTCGTACGCTCCCTGAGTACCCGGAGATTATTTTGACCAGTCAACTGGTCATGTCCTGCTTGCTGCCCACGCTGTGTTAGTTTTTAGATCCAGTAAGCGGGGTGTTGTCCATACGTTCACGGTCGACTGGGGATGTGGACACGGCTGTGAGAGTTGGCGGTAGGAAGTTTAGAATGTGGCAAAATAAAACAAGAAATAATATCTGCAGAAGCTAGACAACAATGGGGGAAATATTGACGTCTTTTATATAAGAAGATGACATCAGAACAAAGGTTACAGGGAGAATAAAAGCATTTAGCATAAATGAGAAAAGAAAAAGAAAAAACACAATGCATCCAGCGAATTCCCAACAGAGAGAGGGTTTGTGTGTGATAAACACGTATTGAATCGCCTGGGGTAGGTTTATGACTAGTAGTCCAGTCTCATACAGATTTCTCAGAACAGCGGGCAGTCTTCCTTCTCTAATTCTCTCGTGACTCTCTCGACGACAGTCTCATTTCCCCCGACTCTCTTGACCGTCTCTTTGTAGCACTGTGACCCGTAATGGTCACCTGCGGGTGCTCACGCATGTGACGACAATGTGCCGACCAATCGTGATCTCTCACGTATCTCTTTCCCATCTAGCCTCTTCTGTCTCACTTGACCATCTCCTTCTCTTCAGCATAACTACGCTGGTTTCTATAGATAAATCTGTTTGATCATGAATGAACCCTTGGCCCGGCACACGATTATCATGAGTGCCAAAAACTATCCCTTGATATGTAAACCGATTCTCCAATTATTTACGAGTTCTTCTCACTTCACCAAAATTATACTTTGAGATATCTAAACATTGATTCAACCTTTTAATCAAAACACTGCTAAACAAAACCAAATATCCTGTAGCCTGAGTAAGCTCTATTTCAATTTTTAACCAATAAATTTTATTTAGATCATTTTTTCATTGTTTTTTTTTTTCAAATGACCCAGATTTAAAACATCGCCTCCTGCCTGAGATCATATTTCTCATCGGTAAACACACATCTTAGCCCAAATTGTACTTTGATATATATAAACACCATTTCCAGTCAATAAAAGTTATATTTGCGTGTGTGCATTCATGTGAGTGTATATACCTCTCTCTGTTACAATCCTAAAACAAGTAAACTTCAGGTTTTTTTTTTTTTTTTTTTTTTTTTTACACAGCAAATTGAAGAGGGTATATTTTTTTTCAACTTTTTTTACCCTATCAAATTCTGCTTCTGCCTGTACTTACATGGTGAAATAAGAGTTGTTTTACAGGCGAACTCCAGTGAAATAAAAATTTGCTTAAACTCTAAAATACTATGAATCATTTTAAGAAGTTTCAATGACTTAACTTATGAATAGTCAAATTTGCCTTCCTGTGTTATTTTTGCACTATTTTTAGGACAGAATGTGATCCCTCCCACCCACCAACTCTGTTTAAGCTGGTCTTATCTATTAATTATTAATTCTATTAGTATTATCTTTCTTATTACTTAATAACATTGCATTTATAATTATTTTTCACTTGTTTGAATGAGAGAAGCCTGCATCTTCACATATATACTCTTAAAATGGGCTTCTGGCCCAATCTCAAGATGGAAAATTCGACAAAATTTGAATGGTCATAATTCAGTTACTAATTAAGCTAGAAAGATAAATTTGGTACCATTTTTTATGTTTTGCCAAGCTCTATATGCCTACATAAAAAGCTTTGAGATATATTTTTAAAAAATAGTTTGAGATAGCTACTAAAAAGGAAAGATCATTTTAAAAAGATCAAGACCATGACTGGTATCATGAATATAAAGTAAAAAAAATACAAAAAATAAAGGATTATCCTTGAAATTTGTTCAAAACAATCTTCCATGGCAACACCATGACCTCAAAGAGAGAAAGAATCCTAACAACTTACCAAGTACCGTGTTTCACGGCTGCTGTAACTTTTCCAGTGTTTTCGGCAGATTTTTGGTACGTTTTTCCTCAGGGTTACAGTCTTCAAGATGGCATCATCAAGAGCAGGAATCATTACTTCGGTGATAGATTTCTTTTTCTCTAAATCAACGGGCTCAAATTCTAAAAAGAAGAGGAAAAGAGTCCAGGTATTTTTATTAACCTTATAAGTGTTCCAGCTGCTATCATTTATGGTATATTAAAAGATATACGAGAGTTATTCAAAAAATAATACCTGTTGTTGTTCTTTAATTACAAGAGATTTAATAGTAAAAGTATACCAAAATATACAGGATTCCAAATCTAGTCTTCAACATAGTCCTTTTCTTCTCAACTGTTGCAAGATGGTCACTCTAAAAGAAATTCCTTTAATTACAATAGATTTAATAATAAAAGCACATAAAACATACCAAAAGACTCAAGGTTCCAAATTTAGTCCTCTCAAATTGTGGTACTGAGGGTCAGTCAAAAAGTAATACCTGTTCTTCTTTAGCCATAACATATCTAAACACACAGAGTAGAAGCACCCAATGCATACCAAAATGAATGGAAACAATTTCAGGATCTCAAATGTAATTCTTAACATAGTCTTGTTCTCAATCATGGCATTTCACTTCTAAATGAGAGCAGATATAACCATTTTGTAAACGCTTCTTATGTACAAGTTGCTTCCTTGTTATCATGAGAGAATCCGTCTCCTTCATGGTGTCAAACAGTTGGTGTGATGACTTGCATTATCAGGTCTCAAAAAGCACATCAGTAATCTTTAAAAAGATGCCTTGCCCTGAATTTTGACATTGTGCTCATGGAGCAATCAGAATTGATAATGGTGTCATCAGACATAAATTATGACTCACTTCAGAGAGAGAGAAGAAAAAAACTACCTGAAGTTGTGTTTCCATCTTCATCAACAGGACAAGGTTCTCCATCAACCAGAACATTATCTCGAAATACTTTATTGTAGATCTAAAAAAAAAAAAAGAAAAAAAAAAAAAGTCATACATTACTGTAACAAGTTACCTTACTACCCACAGTAGTCATAGGTAATGGGGCTAATCTGGGTGACTATTACTACATTAATACCGAGTAATGTTTGGCTGTTTTAGGAAATAATTCTTGCAGATTGGAATTTATTCTTCCTTGAGTTACATTTGTCAAAATTGAATAATATTGATTTCTTCATCAATTTAGAAAAGCGGTCATATTTATACAACATAAAATCGATCTGTGACTTATTGAACTTATTTATGAAAGTCAAGTTTGAAACTCTTACATGAAGAACAAATGGATTATATATATATATATATATATATATATATATATATATATATATATATATATATATATATATATGCTGGTAATGCCAGTCTTTGCTGTTTGCATAGCAACTGGTGTGGGCAGGCATATCTTGATTCAAGGAGTGCTAACTAAAGATTGGCTTTCATCAGTTTATTAACTGATGTCATTCACTGGCTGTCATGTGACCCTCGGGACCTCATTTCAACCAAAAAGGACCTATCACTGGATCTAACTAATGCCTTTATGCACTGTGCCATGTATCCTGTAACAGGACCCAAAGAGTGTGAGTTCAATACCCAGTTAAGGCAGTGGAGAACTTTCACAGGAAAATTAACAGGAGATAACTGATAACTGACATTCATTAAACATGACACATGGAACTAGAACAGTCTACCCCAGTGAGCGAAATAAAGGGTTCAGTTCAATATTCCAACTACCCGAAGAAGGCCAGAGCGTACAACGGCCGAAACGTTGTAATAAATATGGCAACAAAGATGAGGACAATAGTCTGAATAATGTAAAGAGTGTTTGTCATTTATTTTGCATATCCACTGTGCCATGTTTCCTTGAGGATTTATAAATCCTGTCTCCTTTCATCTGTTGAAATATGGCAAAGATTTTTTTTGTTTTTATTTAAGGGCTGGTGACCACCAAAACAATTACCATTTCATAAATTGTGAAATATCATACAAACTCTATACTTAAAATTACTACTTAAAAGTTGATATTGTTACTTTTTGCTATATAAAAGACATTTAATAAACTTTAACACTTCAAAGAAGCGTAATTTTAACAACAAATGTGTTTGTTTTAACTGAATTAAAACTTAACATTTTCTATAGAGGAATGAATTTAATAGGAAAAAGTTAACTAGGAGAATTTTTTGGGAGTCAAGAGTTAAAAATGAAATAAAAGAAAAATATGAAAGCTATGGAAATCTATACTGTGTCCCATAAAAGTTGTCACATTTAAGGGACAAAATATGTATTGTTGCATTGCAGCTCAGGTGTGACACCAAGTTCATTGACAGGGTGTAGTTTCTTACAGATCATTACCCAAGAGTGAAAAACAAAACAATTTTAGCAGTAAACCAAATTTTATTCTTAGGTTTTAACCTATTGCTATAAGTGATAGTTGGTCCTTGATCTAAGCTTTCAACTCACACAAGCCATCTTCAGGGTGGTTATACAGACATTTTTAACAAAGATATTCATCATCGGAGATAATCCTTGAATCAAGATATCCCTCACTTATAGCAGTACATTAAATCTTCATTTAAAAATGTATCTTCCTTCCGTGATATTCTCTCTGCCTGAGCTTCTTGCTCTGTCCTTTGAAGTTAACTTACTGATAACCAGACCTCAGCTGATTCATATTGCTACAGTATACAAATGTGCTAATTATTATAAGATAGCATTACTTTTATTATTAGGAAAATTATAATTATTCTATCAACAAGAAGGAAAATATTTAGCAGATAAATAGCCATTTCTCTCCAGTCATCCCCTTGATAAGATAGCTGCAGATTTCCCTAATGATGCCAGAAAGCTGTGTTCAAGCCTAGGTTTTTTCTAGACAGGCCCACCGCATGTGAAAGATTGCACAACACAATCTTCTATTTGAATAAAAATCAGATGTTTTCATGTAAAAAAAAAAAATGATACAAAAAAACATTATTTTCTTATTTTATTTTAGAAATTCCTTAAGTTTGTCAATTTTTAATTATTTAGTATATCTGACTTAGTTTTGGCACAAACATACAAGAAATCAGCTCCCAGTGAGGATCAAACATGCTAGAAATTATGTCATATTTGTCTATTTTATTTTTATGAAAATGTTTTTTTTTTGGTGGTTTTTCCTGTTTACACAAAATTGTTTTTGCATTTTAAAGTAGGTACCTTTAAAGATTTTTGTTTATTTTTAAGCATGTACCTTTATAGATTTTTGTTTATTTTTAAGTAGGTACCTCCAATGATTTTTGTTTATTTTTAAGTAGGTACCTCCAAAGAAAAGCAATACCTAAGATTTAAAATGAATGTTAAAATAAAAAAAAAATCTTTCTTGAAGATTTTATTTTAGTTTTAATTCCAAGCTAATAGATTAAATTTAATAATTACAGTAAACAAAATAATTTGCTCTATTTCAAACTGAATTTAAATTGATTGCAATGATTTTTTTCTATGATTATCAGTAAAACTGATAAAAAATGCCTATATTAGAAAATCTGTCTACACAACATAATACTCTTTATTAAAAAAATCATTTAAAAATATACTTTCCATGTCAAATCAACAAGGGTATGACCATCACTGATACAGATTTTTAAAAAATTTGGTACAGTTATAGAGCTTTATGTTACAACTTGAATGGTGTGCCTATTTTACATCTCTAGGCCAAAGGGTTCCTGAGATATAACCCTTTGACCTATGCCAAAAAGGTAAATTTTGGAAGAGAGGCACAAAGTTTAAATATCAACATCTTAGTTGTTTTTTTACCTACAAAGCTACATTATATACTGATTTTAAAGTACTTGGATAGTTCTAAAAGGTGATCTATTTATTTTTTGTTTGATGGTCAAACAAAATAATTTAACCTTAACCTTTGACCTTCAATTTCTCAAAAAGTGTATCCTTAATTGTTTTTAAATTTGGCAACAAATTTATCTGCCTTATGGTAAGATATGCATAAAATTTTGTAGTAGACTTTTGAGTGTGGCTTGAGTTACAAGAGTTTTACTGAGTTGGGCCAAATTCAAAATGGCAGATTTTGCCATTTGCCACTATCTGCTAACATTTTCATTATCTCCCAATATGGTCAAGTTATATATCTTCAGAAAGCTCTTTGAATGCTGATTAATATTCACATAAGAACTATAATCCTAAAACTCAACATAATTTCTGTTATTTGTGGTTAAATGTTGATCAATTCAGTGGAAAATAAACAACCTTATTTTGGGTTTTGTTTACATTTTTAAAAAATATATTTGTTGTATAACAAATAAATTTTTATATGAAAAAGTGACATGAATTAATGTTAAGATAACATGACTCTCTATATAGATAATTATTTTTATTATGTTATTTTTTCATGTAAAAAAATCTATTTGTTGCATCAGAAGGATGAAAACAAAAATGGTTGTTTATTTTCTACCAAATTGGTCAACATTTAACCAAAGTTTTGGTCTGGCCATCAAAAAAAAAAAAACAAAAAAAACAGAATTTGTCTATCAGCCTATCTGTAATCATTCTCCAAGTGTTGATCCCACTATTTATGTTACGGCAAAAGTCTTGAAAACCTTTTCCTCTTTCACCTATTTTGGCTCCATTGTAGTCAAAGGTGTGTTAAAATGGACAAAGAAATTCATTGCAGGATTGAAAATGCATTACAAAGACAAAGTCAAAGACAATGAGTCATTTACACCAGCCAATTTTATTTTTAAATGAAAGAACATATTGCTTGCTTTCAGAAAATACCTAGTTTGATGGGTTTCAGATCAAAAGTTTCCTTGATATTTTGTTCAGATGATGACAAAACAGTAATTTTTCAATATTTTACACCTATAAAAATATGGAAATCCATTTTTTTGCAGAGAAAATAAGCTGTGACAAAATGACTTTTACCATTTGTGAAGATTTTTACTTGTTATAGAAAAATTTTACCATAGCAAACCTGAATTGACTTTAAGTTTAGTGTTACAATTGGAATAATAAAAAAAAATTGACATGCTTAAAAATAATTGAATATTTTTTATTAAATTAAAAATATTCAACAAGAAATGTTTTTAGTTCAAAATACACAAAAACAAACATTTTGTGTAAACAAGGAAAAAAAAAACAAAAATATTTTCCTAAAAATAAAATCGACAAGTACTGTACAGCTCCAGTGAGTTTGATCCTCACCAAGTGATCACTTCTTATTACTTTACGCCAACAAAAGCCAAACTTTGTAAATAATTAAAAAATTGACAGATCTTAAATTGAAAATAAAATAAGTAAATAATCTTTTCTTCGTTAAATTAATGAAAGAAAGATGGTATTCTTTAGTTTAAAAAGTTGATTTTTTTTTTAATAAAATAATAAAAATTGTACAATAGGTACTTTGACCATAAATAATAATCAATTTTTTTTTATTTATTTTTTAAAAAATTTTCAAATTACATTAATTTAAAATGTTTACATTTTTTTTTTAATTTTTTTTTTTACAATAAGCACTGAAGATCATGAATAATGAAATTTTCTTATAAGATTTTACAAAAAATTAATGAGAGTCCAGTTAGCTAAGTTAAGTAAAGTTTTACACAAAAACACTGGACTCTTTTTACTAAAAATAAAAAATGTCATTTAAAAATATTGAAAATTGAATTATGCTCGTAGATATAGTCATTTCTTTTTAAACTTTTTAAAAATTCCAATTCATAATCTGAAGTGCTTAAAAAAATGCTAAAATAGTATCAAAGATGATTTTAATTTATTTTCACATTTCAAGAAATCACATGGTCTGAGCATATTTTGTTTAGGCTTCCGTAGTTGGGGGTGCAATTATTTTTTTACACAATAAATTTACAAAAAAAAAAAATTATAGCTGGTCGTAATACCTTTTTTTTGCTTAACTCCACTCAAAATATTAACAATGAAAATAATTAACTAATTAATAATTAAAATTTAAAAAAGAAATGTTGACATATTTTTTTAAAGACGGAAAAGAAAAACGTTTTTAGAGAGATCAGAGACGTAAACAAACTAAAAAACACGAATAAAAAGTTATATTATATATATATATATATATATATATATATATATATATATATATATATATATATTTCTTACCTCTGAAAATCTTTGTTTCGCCCGATCTTTTTCAATTTTTGTCAATCGACTTTGTTTATCCAAATTGTTTTCGAATTGAGACGAAACCAACCGACAAATTTCGTTCACTGAACGTAAACTTTTGCAAGACACACACGACACCGGGGCCCGTGTGGTGGAATTCAGATTATCCTGGGTGATATTGTTGCGGTAATTATTCAGGGTAACGTTCATAATAGTGTCGAATTTCTTCCTGGCATCTTGATCATCACAAACGTCATTCTCCAGATCACAATTCGAAGAAACAACCGACATGTTGGCGGTACTCGCGATGAACGGGAGGAATTTGAATTTGACGCCACGCATGCGCATTCGACAGATTGAATTGTTCTTCCGGTTATATGTTCAGGCCGCGAGTTCGATCCCGAATTGAATTATATTTACTGTATTTATTTATTAATTTTGAGTTATTATTAATTTTTTCAACGAGTTTTTCTTTAATGTTAATATAATTTATTTTTATGACATCTTTCATATGGATATTTGAAAGAAAAAAGTAAGCAAAAATAAGAACCCAGCGAAACTCGCACAATTAACTTTTTCTTCTGAAACTCGGCTCTTGAAATGAGAACTCGAAGATCCGAGTTCGAATTCCAGCCGAGTTCGTTATATTCACTTACGCACAAATACCCTTTTGAAAATATATGAATCTATCTACCCCATCCCCAGCTATAGGTTAAATAGCAGAACAGACTGGGACTGGGTTCTTTAACCTTGGTTGGCAACCAGTCTACCGCAGAAAGAAATAGCAACCTACCGAGGGGAAAATCTTCTGCCTTGTCCATCATGTATCAAAAGATACATGACTAAGCAAACATGTATCATATATGAAATTTAACTACCTGATATACTATGCCACCTAGTGGGCTGCTAGGAAAATTCCCTGGCACACAAGGTAGATAATGCCCCAGTGCTGCAAAATAAATACTGCAATTCAGTGGATTTCAGAGGTTTTCCCATATGCAAAATAAATAAAAAATAAATGACAAACACTCTTTACATTATTCGGACTATTGTCCTCATCTTTGTCACCATATTTATTACAACGTTTCGGCCGTTGTACGCTCCGGCCTTCTTCGGGTAGTTGGAATATTGAACTGAACCCTTTATTTCGCTCACTGGGGTAGACTGTTCTAGTTCCACGTGCCATGTTTAATGGTTGTCAGTTATCAGTTATCTCCTGTTAATTTTCCCCTGAAAGTTCTCCACTACCTTAACTGGGTATTGAACTCACACTCTTTGGGTCCTGTTACAGGACACATGGCACAGTGGATAAAGGCATTAGTTAGATCTATTTACAGGACCCAAAGAGTGTGAATTCAATACCCAGTTAAGGCAGTGGAGATCTCTCAGAGGGAAATTAACAGGAGATAATTGACATCCATTAAACATGGCACGTGGAACTAGAACAGTCTACCTCAGTGAGCGAAATAAAGGGTTCAGTTCAACATTCTAACCACCTGAAGAAGACCGGAGCGTACAACGGCCGAAATGTTGTAATAAATATGGCGACAAATATGAGGACAATAGTCCGAATAATGTAAATAGTGTAAATAATACCTCATCTCAGAAATATAGACAGATACTAAATGACAAACATTGACCTTTGTGGCTGCCAAAATACAAAGTATCAAAATGATGTTTTTTTCCCTTGACACCACTATTTTTTAACTACCTTCACTCCTCGGCAATGTTTGTTGTTTTAAAAAGCAATGATTAAAATTGTAATAAAACCTAAACATAAGAAAATGAATTTATACATTTTTTTTGTTCTTTATAATTGACAAGAAAAATAATAAATACTAGCAGCATGACCCGGCGTTGCCCGTGCTTGATTAAAAAATAGTACGACTTAAAATATTTTTGCCCTTCCTTGCCTTTAGAGGAGTGCCCTTTGCCGCGCTGATGTTGTTCCATGCCTTACTTCTTGCTTATCTCACACTGCCAACTTTTTCTAAGCTCTATAGTAAACATTAAATCTGTTACGAAAAAAGAACTAAACAAAATAAACACAATACGATCAGCTTTAAAAAAAACCGGAAAAAACATTTTTAAGGGTTGACCAATTGTCGATTTGCACTCTGTTTGGGGGGTGCTCAGAGTTGAAACTTCACATGATGACCCCCTTTGGTCTCTTCATAAATCCGCTCGGTTTTTTAGCTAAAAAAACGACATGCGGTTCAGACGCAATCTGGGCGTATCGGTTTTTGGGTTTTATCGATTTTCCGCGCTGTTTAGGGGTCCGTGGTCATGAAACTTCTGGACAACACTTCTAATGGTAGACTCTAAGAGGGTGTCAAATTTGGTTGAAATGCGATCATTCCTTCTATAAGCAGAATTTTTTCAGAACCTGATTCCGAACTCAAAAATCGGGCTCCGTCGTGTCCTTATGGCAGCGATTTGCAAACTTGTGTTGAAAACCGCATCGGGTGAGAAATGGGGCCTGGGCGAGGTAACAACGCCCACGACAGACACACAGACAGATAACATGAGAAATATAGATAGTAGATTATTTATAAAAATCAAGGCATCTGAGAGATAAAAAAAATCTGAGAAGAAAATGTATAAGAATTTGTAAAAATCATGTTTATTTTTTTTCTATCGCTCAGACATTTTTTATGAATAAAAAATGATTTATAAGACAATAAATATTGCATTGTAGGTGGTTCACCTGTTTTTTTTAGTTTTGTAAATTTTTATCAAATTTATAATAGTTTTTTTTTTAAAATATTTATTTCTTTATAAATATATAGTAAATAGTCATCATCATTGATTGGATTTGCAAAACGAAGGTCAAGAGTGAGTCTATACACGTCACTTGCAGGTACGTTTGTGACTGATAAGTCCAATGCGAGACAGGCATATACAGTCACAGCAGTTGCAGCCGAAAGTCCAGCCTGGGCTCGATAGCAAGGAGTTGCAGTACTTCCTCCTCTGCCTCTTGTCCTTGAGAGCGGCCCTGCGGGTATTTTCAAAGAAGGAGACTGCATGGTTGGTGGTGAGACGCCAGGCGTGACTGTTCTCAGTTAGGGCTGATGGTAAATAATAAATCTTTATAAAATGGCAAATAATAAATACTGTATTGTAGTTGGTTAACATATTTTGATAATCTTGTAAATATAAAATTAATCTTATATAAATAAACAATCTAATTAAATTAGTGTATAACATTTTTGTTATTAAAATTCAAAACATAGCTGTAAATAATAATAGCCCCTTAAGAGTTATTGCCCTTAGTCTAGAGTAGAAACTGTCACCCAAAATAATAAAACATGACATTCTACCCTTGTAAAACATAGTTTTTTAAGACAAAAAACATTGCTGACGAAATTGTGGTAATATGTAGTAATAACAGTGTCAAGAGAAAAAAATCTTTTTGATGTACAAAGGTTTAAACTTTGTTAATTAAAAAAAAATGTATGTGGAGAAAACAATTTTTAAAAAGTACTAAAATTTTTAATTTTAAATTTTAGGCTCGGAAACATGAGTTACAATTTCATTTTCTTCAATCGTTGTTAACGATTATTGTTGTCATAATGGCGAATTAGTCAAGTGAAGCCCCCTAAATTATGGCATTATTTTTTAGCATTCCGCTATTTGTACAAATCTGTGCAAAAAGTGGATCAAAGAGCTTACCCAGCTTAATACATATTTTCAGGAAATATCAGCTTCTAATTGGTCAATAAACACACAAGTGGGCGTTGCAATCCACCCACATACAAATATTTTTCCAGCGCATGACCAAGTCAAGTTTTCCCGCTATTTTTCTAGGATCATGTCACGTGGTTACATTAATTATGAATAGAAGACACGAGTTTGTTCTTTCTCTTCTTCCTTGATTTCTCTCGCTACAAGATGTAGTTGTAGAAAGAATTTGCGTCTTGACTATGTTCGGTCAGACGCTTTGAAAAACATGTTCATGCATGCATGTATATACAAAATTTTCCAAGCAACATTACAAACATATGAAACATTCCCAAACAAGCAACAAGAATTTTTCTCTTTAAAATACTCTGATCAAGCTTTCGCACACATCTTTACAAAACAAAATTGTAATTTTCTATATATAGATATAAAAAAATATATTTGTTGTTCCAAACATATCCTTTTTGTTATTATTTGATTTCTTATTTAAATTTATATTTGTGTATTTTGCATGTTTCATTTACAGTGAAACATTCCTGCAGCCTTCTTAGATCCACTACAATTGTATCTGTTGTTAAATTGATTGTATCTGCTATTAAATTGATTATATCTTCTATTAAATTGATTGTATCTGTTATTAAATTGGTTGTATCTGTTATTAAATTGATTTTTATTATTAATAAAACCGTTAAGAGAATTTATTTTACAACGTAATTTTCTCTGTCTGTAAAGACGGACATTCAGCCAGTTAAGCAAATTGTCAACATCATCAAAATCTTGTATTTCCTCAAAAACATGTGCATGTAAAGAATAAGTCAGAGACAACTGTAAGGTGGAGAGGCGGGGAATCATTTGTTTTTCTTAAAGAGAAATCCTGTTTTTCTTTGACTGATGTATTCCCTTGTAGATTAGTTTTAGTGCTAGATTCTGCAAAAAAAAAAAAAAAATTTTTTTTAATCATTTCACCTCAAGTATTGTGGCAATAAAGCCACTAAGACGCAAGGGGGTACTGGGTGTTAGAGAATATGAACAAAAGAAAAAAAAACACTATTAAAGAGAGAGAACAATAAAAGGACAGAATTTAAAAAAACAAAAGATAATGATTGACATTGCATTTAAATTTTTGAAGAACGAATTGACTGAGATGCAAGAGTCCTATCAGAGTTACTATTAAGACAGGAGTAAATAGTTAAGAGCATAAATACCAAGTTGGAA
Source organism: Acanthosepion pharaonis (assembly GCA_903632075.3). NCBI lineage: Eukaryota > Metazoa > Mollusca > Cephalopoda > Sepiida > Sepiidae > Acanthosepion > Acanthosepion pharaonis. The sequence continues at coordinate 314,611 of CAHIKZ030001679.1, read as the reverse complement.
ACAGAAGGTCATTGATGATGTAGGTTCAGGGATAGTTGCAGCTTTTATGTGAAATGATCTATGCTATTTGATTAGAGTATGAGAAATTACTAATATTTTCAAAGGGAATGAACTATGCAGAACTATACATACATTTAATCAAATATATGGATTTCATAAAGTGTATAAAGTCTGCAGGGGTTACCCTAACCTAATCTACCAAGATTCCTGCTTGGTGGCACTGTTTCAGGGCTATAAAAGCTCTGACGTAATCTTCCTCTTCCTCTGTACATTCTAGAATGCAGCAGTTAGATGACTTGTTCAGTTTTTCCATTTAGTTTTAATTGAGCTTGTAATGAATGCAATAAGTGTAAACTCAATAAACCATACACAGAAATCAAACAGATATTTTTTGTAAACTTTCCCGCTAGTTTGAAATTCAAATTTTTTAGGTTCTTTATCACAAGATGGAAAATGTCTACGCTAAAATTGATATCAAAATCGTTATCAATCTGAATGGGTAGGAATGAGTATGCCTATCAAAAATATTTCTCTTAATGTTTTGTGCCTAGAACCAAGAAAGGGGCACTTTGGCATGCTCTAATGGTTTGAAAGATTGTATTGCTCCATCAGTTACGATCCTCACTTGGTGTACCAGCCTTGTGCCACATCAAAACTTCTATGTGCTGTGCCTTTTCAAAATGTAGGCGATCATGGCTCTCCACAATTTCCTATCCTTCATAGCTCTTAATAAATTTTGTCCTTTTGTTATCTCTCCTGAACCTTGTTCTGCCATCCATTTACTCATGCTCATTCTTCTACATGCCATGTCCTTTCAGGACATTGGTGATCGTGGTTCTTCCCAATTTCCTGTATTTTGTAGCTCTTAATAAATTTTGTCTTTTTGTTTTAATCTCTTAAACCTTCTTCCACCATTCATTTGTTGCAGGAATTCTTGTTGTGTTTATGTAGAAAGCATGTGTCTCCTGGTATACTTTTCCTGTAATAATTATTGCCAATTTGAATGTGAGTCCAAGTAATAAATGACTATCACAAAAAAAGTGTAGAGGCATATTAAGAAGAATGACCATTTCTATGACTGTTTATGGCTCCATGAATAACATGACCACACAATTTATATTTGACGTAAAATACCACAAAACATGAAAGAACAAAAATGGTTATAAAAATATAACATCTGTATTTATTTTCTGTATTGATATTTTCTGTATTGATATTTTCTGTATTGATGTACATGAATAGAAGTTAAAGATCTGACGGAGTTATGTCCCTTAGACTGTGATTATTTTTATCTGAACTCACAAAAGTTGAATTAATTACAAAGCTGAGAAATGCTGAATAAACTGTAGCTTTAGAAGAATGTTTCTGTTATGGTCCAGTTCCTTGTACCACGGTGATGGTCCGGTTCCTTGTACCACGGTGATGGTCCAGTTCCTTGTACCACGGTGATGGTCTGGTTCCTTGTACCACGGTGATGGTCCAGTTCCTTGTACCATGGTGATGGTCTGGTTCCTTGTACCACGATGATGGTCCAGTTCCTTGTACCACGGTGATGGTCCAGTTCCTTGTACCACGGTGATGGTCCGGTTCCTTGTACCATGGTGATGGTCCAGTTCCTTGTTCCACAGTGATGGTCAAGTTCCTTGTACCACGGTGATAGTCCAAGGTAGAACCAATAAAGAAGAACTCAAACACAGGTATGGAATAACACAGATATATTACAAACAGGAATATATACAGAGAAGTAGAAGTGTTAGTATGAACAATCAGGTTTAGTAGAGAGAACAATGTAGTCTCGACCAGTATAACTATTCCAATGTCTTGCAGTAATTGTCTGAACGCGACTCTGTTTCGGACTGCCTCTGACTCGACTCTTGACTCGACTTGAACTACTGACTTGACTTGAACTACTGACTCCTGAGGCGGAGTATTTATTAAGTATGGCATAGTTCATTATTATTATTATTATTATTATTATTATTATTATTGGTAAGATCCCATAACAATTTCAACGATAAAAGTTATTGTTGCTTGTTTGGAAATGTTCTGTATGTTTGTAATGTAAGTTGGAAAAAGTTTGTATGTACGTGCATGCGGGAATATGCTTTTTAACGTTTGACCTCCCATGGCCGAGACGAGAATCCTTAAAGGTTACATCTTCACAGGAATTTGGAAGAGTAAAAGAAAAAAGAGAAAGAAGCAAGCTTGTGTCTGCTTTTTATAGATAATGTAATCATGTGATAGGCTCACAGAAAATTGGCAGGAAAACTTGACTTGGTCACGCGCTGGAAAAATATTTTACGTGGGCGGATTGCAACGCCCACTTGTGTGTTTGTTGATCAATTAGAATCTGATATTTCTTGAAAATATTTACTAAGCTGAGTAGGCTCTCTGATTCATCTTTTGCACAAAAATGTACAAAATTCAATGTTTATAAGAAAGTGGTAGCAGAATGCTAAAACAGTATATAAAACAAATGACAATGTATGTATTAACGAAAATATACAATGACAAAGAAGAAAACATTTGAAGACCACACAGAAAACATTTAAACTAGATAATATGTATGTGTGTATAAATTGTGTATAGGAGAAGTTCAAAAGAAAAGTAATACGTTGAAAGTGAAGCAAACATGCCTCAGTGGGGAACACTTTTTTTTTACCATGTTCAACTACATCTTAGAGCTGGAGTTGTAAGAGAGGAAAGAATGGGTCAAAATATCATTATTTATTTATAGGCTTAAGGAGCATCCCCTAGTGACTTTTTTTTTAGTAAAGTGGGGTAACCCACACATTTACTCAAGCTTTTTCTATGTGCCGTTCCCTTTCAGGATGTTGGAAATCATGGCTCTCTGCAACTTCCTGTCCTTTGTAGCTCTTAATAATTTTTCTTTTTGTTATTTCTCCTAAACTTTGTTCCACCATCCATTTTATGAAGATTTTTTTTTCCTTATTTTAATTTTAAATTTTCTTTTTGTTTCCATTTTCTCTAAAATTTTGTTGCTGATCACATGTTTGGTCCATGTTATCCTCAGCATCCTTCTGTAGAACCATATTTTTGTTGCTTCAAGTCTCTTCTTCATCTTTGAAGAGATTGTCTAGCATTCGTTGTCATTTAGGAGGACTGACATCCCGTAAGAGTTCAGTATTCTTTTCTTTGTTTCCAAAGTAATTTTTTTTTCCGTTCCTGCTTTAGAACCCAGAGTCAGGGGAAGTAACACTGGTATTGTATCTAAGGGAGGTAACTTTGTTTTATACTTTTCAAACATGGCGGACCACGTCGCCACATGTATAGATGCTCATTGCCATTTAGTCGATCCACAGTTTTTACACGTAAGAAATAAGATGTTTACTGTGATTAAAATCAAGCAAATCATCTGTGTGGTAATCTTGTCCGGTTTTGTATTCCATATTATGTTTGTTTTGTAAGTTTTCTAAAAAAAAAAAAAAGCACAAACAAACGTTTTTTTTAATGTTTTTCTAGAGACTAACTGTGTGTAAACAAAACAGTAACATGAAAAAAGTTTGTGAATAAGTTCACGTTGTAAGTTATTTTAAACGTTTTATTGTTTGAAATGTTAAACTTAACAATATCTCAAATTCTTTCGGACGACAAATTGTACGGAAGAATTTGGGATAAGTTTTAACGTTTCAAACAATTTCTCGGGGGAATTAATTAATTCAAAGAATTTTTATTCCTGTCGTAAAAGAAAAATGTTTTCCAGAAATCTTAACATTCAACAAAAAAATTACTTTTTTCTTTTCTTTTTGCTTTTGTCAACTTATCTGTGAATTGAAAATTTTCGTGAATCCTTTTCAGAGATTAATTTAAATTCTAGTTTCTACTTAGAGAAAAATAATTGGAAATTAAGTTATTACATTTCGGGCAGTATTTTTAGTTTTATTTTCAGAATATGAGACTAAAAAAAAAGAATTCAGTTTTATGAGGAAATCGTTTGAAACGCTAAACTTAACAATTCCCAATTAATTATTTAAGTGTGATAACTTAGGATGCTAAACTATATATTCTCCTTATATTTTTCTCATCTCAGAATAAGTGCACAAACAGTATAATTATCGAATAAAAAATTGATTCCCAGATATGTTTGTCTCTCTCATCGACTAAAAAAGCATTTACTGAATGGATCTTACAGACTGTATTTGCCGAAGTCAAGGACACCAAGTTAAAATTTTTGAGAAAAAAGAATAGACATGAAAATAACGTCTCAGCACTTTCTCCTACCTTGCCAATTTTTTTCTGAGAGGTTAGTAACATGTCGATCATCTTGAACTGGAGTCTATCATTTTATTTTTACCCTTACAACACTGACAAGTAAGTTTACTGAATTCTCTCTAAGCAGCTATCGCCATGCTAAAAAATGCATTTCTGCAATATTTGAAACAAAGTAAGTAAATAATATTTTTTTTCAAATCAGATTAATTAAACTTTGAATCAGTTAATATTCTGCAAATAAAGTTTCAGAAATATATTTATTACTAGCAGTAGAGACAGGCGTTGCCCGGGGATGTAAGAGATAGATCAAGTATCGACCATCATAAAGACTGAAAAATAAAATTGACAAAGATTATTGTTTAAGGTTGACGGACACGCATGTCTTAATTAGTTTTTTTTTTTTGTTTTTTGTTTTGTTTTTTTACGAATTGGTCAAACCCAAACTCAAAGAAAAACATTGTTTTTAATCGTTATGAGTCTACTGATTGAATAGAATTTTATTATAAACAATTGTCTTGTAAATGGAATTTTAAAAGCATTCTGAATGTAAAAATGAAGAAAAAAAGTGTGCAAGACAATAAGAAACACTACCTGCCAAAAAAAAAGTGAAGTTTTGTTGAAATCGGTTGAAAAATGTAAGAAATCCGATCCCATATATAAACGTACAGACACACACACACAACAACCTGGGTTTTATAATAAGTATAACTATATGAGTTGTCCCCTTTCATTCTCGCGATGCCTCTTAATTGTGTTTTCAAACTGATTTTGTGCCAAAACAATTGTGTTTTTCCAATTTTTGGCGCTGTCAGAACCAGCGCAAGGCAATTTTACGTAATCCTGTGAAGTTTTGTTGAAATCGGTTGAAAAATGTTGGAAATCCGATCCAATATATAAACGTACAGACACACACACATACACACACACACATAACCTGGGTTTTATAATAAGTATGATTTTTGAAAGATTTTTTTTTTTTTAATAAAGAGAATTATGTTGTGATGAAAGATGGCTAAGAATGGTACTAAAATCAGTAATGTTTAGTGATTTCAGGATGAAAACTCCCAGTCGATTTAAATTGGTTTTGAAATACAGCAAAGTATTAAAAAAATTATTTTTAATTTCTGTATATTCCACCCTATGCGTAAAATTATAAAATAAGGTAAAAAAAAATGTGGACTGGTGTATGTGTTGAGAGATAAACACGTGTGTCTCCTGAAATGCCCACAACAAACATGGCAGACTCAGCATGTGAGTCCACATAAATAAATGAAAAGAAACGAATATATATGTACAAACAAATGATAATATATGTATTAACAAAACAAGGGCATAAATAAACAATAGAATATTGTTGTATGTTAATGAACAATGAACATGAATAAAGAAAACATTTAAACTAGTGAATTGTGTGTGTGTGTGTGTGTGTGTGTGTACTGGAGAAAATGAAGTGAAATGTGTGTACGTGCATTCATGTGTATGTTCCTCAGTGGGAAAGCATTTTCCTCCTTTGACCTACATCTTGCTGTCCCTGAGTGAAAAAGGAAAAAATATGTCGGAGAATGTCACTGCCTATTTATAGTCCTGAGAGTGTCTCCTATTAGTGGTTTTGAAAGGAGGTAACCTGACACCCAAAAATTATTTTCCTCTGGATATATAATGGTTTGGTTTGGTTTGTTTTACAGCATATCAACCTCAATGGGTTATTTAATGCCAATAAAAAATTTTATTACTGGTAATATTTTGTTTTGTCAAAATCTGTTTCTGGTAATATATTTCCTTCAAAAATTGTATTGCTGGTAATAATTTTTTTTTTCAAAAAATCTATTGCTGGTAATAGTTAACTATTTGCCCATAGCTGGGACCCTAACAGGTGCTACCACCCCAGGTCAGGGTGGACCTGGGAACACCAGCAATTAAGAGGTGGTTCCATGATCCTCAAAATCTCCTGATCAGATGCCTTGCTGATGAACGTAGTTTAATTACTTACCCAGGACAAGGATGTAGTTTAACATCTTACCCAGAACAAGGATATATAATGGACCTTCAGCTAATGTTTCAGTGAATGGAATAACATTGCTGAGAACAATGTATTGTGGAACTGGAGTTGCATTGCTTATTAGAAATATTACATTTAATCTATCAGCTTGAAATTAAAACTAAAAATAAAAGCTTCAAGAAAGATGTTTCATTTTTAAAAAATCATTTTAAACTTTAGGTATCATGTTTCTGTCAAGGTACCTAGTCTCAGATGTATAAAATACCAAGTGGGATATGTACCTGTAGTGAGTGCGGAATAATAACTAACTTCACCCACTTCAAATTCAGAAGATTGAGGAAGAAGTAGGAAAGGAATTTGCAAGACACTGAATTTTTTTTTTTACCCAATGAAAACCTTGCCTTCACAGAAATAATCAAGAAGAAGAAGGGAAATAAATTTGCAAGCTTATGTGAAATTCCTTTTGATATAAAATGAAGAGAAAAATTAAACTAATGAGAAAAGAGTGTCTGAAGTCATATGAAAGATTTTGTTTCTGTTCATCGCAATCTGCATTGAAGTTCTTGCCAGTATAAAATCATTTGCTGATTATCTTATCAGCCTCTAAACAGCATGCAACACTTCAAAGAATTTTCTCTCAATAATCCAAGAATGTTTTCAAACTATCTCTTTTCGTCTACTTTTGAATATATGTAAACCATATATCTCTTCAGTGAGCAGCAAACTACCTTTGTCTTAAATATTTTTGAATATTATTTTGTGTCAGATCATTTTAATCTGAATGTATAAATCTGCGGATAAATTCCTTATCTTGTTTTCTTGAAACTACTCATGTGTTTTCTCATCATTATTATCCTTTATTAATCTTCTTGGTGTGGGTAAATCAACTGTTCATTTTAAACCCTGAGCCTCACAAAAACCATATACCTATGGTAGAGCTGCATCAAACACAATGATACTCAAGTTCCACAATTCATTGTTTTTCCCAGCAGTATCTTTCCATTCACTGAAATATCAGCTAAAGGATCATTAATTTTATCTGGGTCTACCTATTTTTTAAAATTTTGCCCATAATGTGGAATATTCAGAAAGTAAAATTAAAATAAAACTTTACTTAAATGTAAAACGATAAAAAAAATAAACATTACATATATAAATTCTTTAATATTTGTCTATATCTCTGAGGTGAGGTATTATGATTATTTACATTATTTGGACTGTTATCCTCATTTTCATTGCCATATTCACAACGTTTCAGCTGTTGTACACCCCATTCTTCTTCAGGTGACTTGGATGAAATAAAGGGTTTGGTTTGAAATTCCGATAAACTGAAGAAGGCCAGAGTGTACAATGGTCGAAACATTGTGAATATGGCAATGAAGATGAGGATAACAGTCCGGATAATGTAAATAAATTCTTTAATATTTTCAAAGAAACAGAATCTTTATTTTGTTATCTCATATAACATTTTAGAAAATTTTTTTTTAAATAAAATTATTTATTTAAGAGAGATTCAATGAATTTTATAGAAGTATTTGGTAAATTTGATACAGATTTTTTTCTTCTGTAAATAAATTCATTTAAACAGTCTTTTATTTTGTTTTTTTTGTTATAATGATATTTTAATATAAAGATTTTATGGTAACTAAATTGTTTTTTGTGCAAAATATTAAAAATTATTTTTTAGGGATAGAATGGGAATGGGAAAAGAAAGCATGTCACTTCTTTTATTCTGGATGTTGAACAAGATACAAAAAAATAAAACCACTTGAATTTTAAAAGAACAATACATATTTAAAAAAATGCAGTATTTTACAAAGAAGAGCTTACACAAAAATATCCTTTTGTGTGTACCTTATTCAAAACTATGGTTGGATAACAATTCAAACAATTTACTTGACAAAGAAAGAAAGATTACAATTTTCAAAAATAAAAAAAAATTTGAGAATGCAAAGCAGAAATTTGATAAGGCAGAAGATGCAAAAAATGTGCATGCACTTAATTTGTAAGGCAGAATGGGAATGTCTCAGCATAAGAAAGAGCTTAGATAGATTTGAAATGGTTGATGGCATCTGGATTTGTTATATTTTTTCTTTTGTAGAAAGTTCAGTAAGAGTTAAGTTCCTTTAAAAAACTTTTCTCAGGAAACAAATATGAGCACCAAAATTTTAAAAGAACAATACATATTTTTTAAAAAATGCATTATTTTACAAACAAAAGTTTACACAAAAATATTCTTTTGTGCACCTGAAATTTTGAAAGGACAATACATATTTAAAAAAAAAAGATACAGTATTTTACAAACAAGAGCTTACACAAAAATATCCTTTTGTGTACCTTATTCAAAACTATGGTTGGATAACAATTCAAACAATTTACTTGACAAGGAAGGAAAGATTACAAGTTTCAAAAATTAAAAAAAACTTTGAGAAAGCAAAGCAGAAAAATGATAAGGCAGAAGATAAAAAAAAAGTTTCCCCCAACCTAATTTGTAAGGCGGAATGGAAATGTCTCAGCATGAGAGAGAGCTTAGATAGATTTGAAATGGTTGATGTCACAGGGATTTGTTATATTTTTCTTTTGTAGAAAGTTCAGTAATATTTAAGTTCCTTTAAATATTCTTCTCAGGAAGCAGCCCAAATGGAGTTTCCTTCTGGGTCCCTAATCTGCCTCCTGGTTGAAATTTTAGTGTCTGCTTGTCTTGGTGGTTCCTTCTCCATTGAGGGATTTATGACTCACTTCTGCTTTGGCATTTCCTTTCTGCTTTGAAATCTGAGTGTTTTCTTTCCAATCTTGTCTGCTGACCAGTTGCTATTTAGAGGCTCCCAGAGACCCTAATTTCAAATGTTATGAGGGCATGAGACCACATCTCTGATTAAATAAAATAATATATCCCTTGATTTGTGCTGCTAATATGTACATTATGTGATTAGGGCATGAGACCACATCTCTGATTGGTCCGTAAATAAAATAATATACAGTAATCCCTTGATTTGTGCTGCTAATATGTACATTATGTGATGAGGGCATGAGACCATGTGTCTGATTGGTCAGTAAATAAAATAATATAGAGTAATCCCTAAAAATAGAAAGGTTCTGATAACTCTAACAATTTCTTTTACAAAGGTTTTCTGGTTTTTCTGTCTTGTTTTCTGGTTTTCTGTAAAATACACTTCTCTCAAAATGTACATGTAAAATACAAACGTAGACAATTATAATATCTATTTATTTATACCTTTTAATTAATGATTAATTTTAATTATTTTACAAAACTAAAACAAAATTTTTATAAAGATTGTCCATAAAGTTCGTGTGCACTTTAAAAAATTTATAACTTTATTTGTATTTGTGATAGAAATAATTTGTAAAAAGGATCAGAAAGAAGTAAATCTATATTTTTTAAGGTTTTATTGAAATTTTATTTAAGTTTCCACATGTCTTCCATCATTAGCAATACAAAGGGTAATGCGATTTTGTAGTTCACAGAAAACATTTGCCAAATGATTTACAGTAATGCCTGAAATCACATTAGTTATTTTAGCTATACTTAAAACTAGATACATTAAACTTTATAACATTTTTTATAGATTATTTCTATCGCAAATATAAATAAAGTTATAAATTTTTTAAAGTGCACACGAACTTTATGGACACCCTTATTAACGCTCTTTATAACACTCCATGTTGCTTCAATAATTTGATTGTGTATTTGTCTGTTTGATGGATCTACAAAATTTGTTGAATGATTTTCTGAACTGTAAATTTGATGAATGGTTTGCTGAACTGTTGTGTCAATATTGATAAAATCTACAATTAAAAAGAGTAATGCAGGGTGTACATAAAGTCTCTTTAAAATTTTAAAATTTATTACAAAAGCAAGTGAACGGACAAATATGTGGAAATTGTTTAAAAATGAGTAGAAGATATTGAACTTTTTTAAACTAATTCAATACTCCTCTATTTGAGCACCATTGGTTGCACAAAGTACATGAAGATGGTACTCGATTTATTACCATGTCCGCTGTAGCATAGCCTCATCAATAATGGCAGTGGCCTCAGTGATGTTTTGCTTTAGATCAGTGATGTCCTGTATCTTTGTTTGATACACAATATCTTTAACATAACCCCATAGAAAGAAGTTTTCTAGTTTCCCTGTGTATCAGATTTTGTTTCAATAAACCTTGACACACATTATGCCTTTTCTTGAGGAGTAGCCATTTTTAGGGATTCATATAACAGTAACTCTTTTATAAAGAGGATATCTAAAATACACAAATACAATGTGATTAATAACTTTGATAACTACTGAGTACATTGAACAAATCTGATTAAGATATCTCATCTGTTGCCTTTGTAATATATTTTTTAAATTATAAAAACACTTCATGGACACCCTATATAACTTGCATGATACCCATTTATCATTTTATTTTTATGATACTTTATTTACTGCCTTGAATGGTGTATCTCTCTATATAAAACAGAGGATGTCTGTTTGTCTGTCTGTGTGATACCTTTTCACTCAAGATCTATCCAACTGATTTTGACCAAACATGGCACATACATTGTACAATGTAAGAGACAGGTTCTTAGCATCAAAAATCGATAATTTTTAAAAGATCAATAATCAATCCAAAATCGATAAATTCAACTTTTTTCCTCTGATTTTGTTCAAACTTGGTATGTAGGTTACTTACATCTTGACGAGCTCAATGATACCTCATTTTTATTTCTATGCCACTGCATTTTAGTGAAAAACTGCAAAAATTGAAAAATCGATTTCAAATTTTTAATTTTAAACTAAAAAAGCAAACTCAATTTTCAAATAAGTTGATTGTTTAACTAATACAAACTTCACTCAATTGCAGCCAATTACTGGTTTTTTTCTTATTTTTCATTGATTTTTCAACCAATTTTTATCAAACTTAACAATTGTTTTATAATTGTATCCTCTTTTACATCCCTGGTAGCACACTGACAAATTGAATTTCAAAAACTCCAAATTAATTATGGTCTGAAGTGGGTCTTCGTGTTGCCTGTTTTACTCCTTCATGTCCTCGGATAACTTTGATTGAATAAATACAGACTACTTCTGTTATATCAGTAACTGCATTAATTCTAAATGTTTTTTAATGAAAGTACTTTAATATAATTGAAGAAGATAAACTCTGTTACATCTAAATATGATGCTGTTTTTACTTCATTCTAATTGAATGCCACTCTTGATTGAGCAGCTGAATGTGGCTGCTCGGAATTCATAAAATTTAATTAAGAGCTCACATAGAGGAATTCAGTTTATTGTCTGGCATAGTTAACCTTCATCTGATATTAGCATAGGCCTCCAAAAACTTATGAAAACTCTAACCTCATCTTCAAGGATGCACTGCAAATTTTTTATACTTATTTAAGGAAAATAAAACTATATCCCTGATGCCGGCAAATATGGTACTTTTAACTATTTCTTAAGTTTAATTTTACCATGAATCTGAGGCACCCAGTGAGAATGAAAATCGCAACATAGTAATTAAACTGACAATAGCGTCGCTCATAAACCTTTTCTATACAGCACAACACTTAAGTTGCTTCAAGCATGAATTCAGTTTGTGATAGCGGTTCAAAATCTTTAACTAAAATTTCCCTTTTTTCAGGATATAAATGATGTCATAGACAGAGCAGAAAAGGTAAGAGTCACATTTATATATATTTTTTTTTACTATGTTTTTAACATTTAAAACTTATGTATCAGATGTTATCAGAAATTTACAATAGTATAAAGTGATCAATGATGTTTACCCTTTAGTGTATATCTTTGTGACAAGGGCAGATAACTAAACATTAACTTAACGATATTTCTGCGTGTGTAGCTACAGAAACTAAGGAATGGGATTAAAATCCTATTAAGAATGAACTGATACTTCACTCTAATCCAATATTTAACTGCCTCCTCATGCGGACAAAATATCAAACATGGTTTGAAGCCTACATTCATAGATGTGGGTAAAAAAAAAATTACCCAGATCCCACAACCAGTGTTCTTAAGGAATTGGAAAAGAAAGTGTGAGCTGCTCCCAAAAATATGAATGGATGTAAGTCACAATGATAAGGGAATGAAAGATTTTTCTATTTTTTAAGTTGAAATTTGATTTAGTTAGTATGGTGTATTCTGGGAGAAAGGGATTGTCTGTGGTCAGGAATGAAGGCAAGCATTACTAATTGAATAAAACACTTATATGTAAAATGTACATGTATTGCTAATGATTTTATTATAAGAATGCATTGAAAATTAGAAAGAAAGGGATTGTCAGTGGTGAGGAATGAATGCAGGCATTACAAATAGAATAAGGCCATGCTATGTATAACGTAAATGCATTGCTAATGATTTTTCTATTGAAAATCAGAAGGAAAGGGATTGTCAGTGGTCAGGAATGATGCAAGCATTACTGATAGAAAAGGGTTATTATATGTATAATGTAAATGCATTGCTAATGATTTTACTAGAGAAATTCATTGAAAATCAGGAAGAAAGGGATTGTCAGTGGTCAGGAATGAATGCAGGCATTACTGATAGAATAGGGCTATTATATGTATAATGTAAATGAATTGCTAATGATTTTACTATAGGAATGCACAATGCATTCCTAGAGTAAAATCATTAGCAATGTATTTTCAATAAATCAGAAAAAAATGAACCGTCAGTTGTCAGAAATAGAACTGGTATATATACTATAATTTGTTCTTTTTCTTGTTTCCCAACTATAGGTTAAATAGTAAGCCTTGTATCAGAAAATCAAAACATAATTATCCACCCTATTTTTTAAATCCAAAAATATATTTTGACTTAAATTAGCCTTGAAAAGTTTATTAACCATAAAAAATTTTATTGTTTTTTTTTCGTTTCTTTTTTTGTGTGTGTGCATTTGACAGGTTGGTGTTGCTGCAGCCTTGTGTGTGGCAATTATTCCTTCAGATTTTGAAAAGATCATCTCTCTAAGTGAAAGGTAAGACAAATTCTCCTCTTACCTCAGGCATGTTAACTCATTCATCTCTCTCTCTCGATTTTATCTTCATAGAATAAAAAAAAACAAATAGGAAGCGTTTATGTATCTAACATGTTTCGTTTTTATTAAAACTCCCTCAGAGAATGAGAGATGGAGGAGAAAAAAAATTCTGCTGTTTTAATTTTTGTTTTGATTGCTTTTCACTGGTTAAGCAGACCTCACATGCATCTGTCTTGTCAAGCAGCATTTGTGTGTATAATTCATGTGTGTATTTGTATCATAATTCTAGTTTGTCGATGCAGGATTCACTCACATGCAAAAACTCTCTAAATCAACATGCCAACTGAACAGAGATAAAAAAATTCTACTAGACACACTCATACACTCACATTATCATCCGAATCCTGTATAGACAAACTAGAAATATGACACACATGAATTATACACATGAATGCTGCTTGACAGGACAGATGCATGTGAGGTCTGCTTAACCAATGAGTAACAAATAACACAAAAATAAAAAATAGAATTTTATTTTTCTACTCCATCTCTCATTCTCTGAGGAAGCTTTAATCAAAGTGAAATGTGTTAAATTTATAAACATTTCTTGTTTGTCCATTATCCTATTATTCTGTCAGATTCGAATCCATGTTTTATCTACAGGGTGTAATGGGTTAATTGTCGCCATTTTATATTTTTAATTTTGTGTGTGTGTTGTTGGTTTTCAATTTTATCAGCTGCACAGTATAATAGGGTCGGTTGGGCACTGTCTGAGAGAAAAAGATTGCCTTGACTCTGCTAGAAATTTGGAAATGAGATTCTGGAAGCTCCACTATGAATATTTCAGAGTGTTTAAGAGTCAATCTGAAGACAGTGCAGAGTATTCGGAAAGAGTGATTGGTGTTTGGTGTGATCATTAGTAATGGTGATGTTATGCCTTCATTCATCTTTCCCTCCATATTCCATTGGCAAATTCCCCTCAAACAGCTTCTTCCTGTGAACCATTCCTATTCCTGTATTTGCTATTCTTATTCTATCCCCTATAGTATATGGATCTCCACGTCTTCTCTATACTCTTTCACTATACGAAGTACTATTAGTGCGAGTATTATTCTAAGACATCTGATATGAGTATTGTTCAGCTATGTATTATAATTGGCATCTGTGATTACAAGTCTCTGCTACTTTGGCATTAACGAAGTATCAAGCAAGTGTTCATTGTCATCATAACAGTGGCAACAAGTGGTCATTTTGATGATATAAAATACATTTACTATTTCTATAATGCAGTTCTTAAACTTATCTATTAGTAAAAAATAAAATAAGTTTTTTTTTTTTATTGAATAGCTATGGGGTCCACCAAATAAAATTAAAAGTAAAAGTTGTCCATGGTTAAAAAAAAGGTTGAGAACCACCGATATCATACTTATTATAAAACCCAGGTTGTGTGTGTGTCTGTTTATATATTGGATCAGATTTCCTACATTTTTCAACCGATTTCAACAAAACTTCACAGGACTACATAAAATTACCTTGTGGTGGTTCTGACAGCACCAAAAATTGGAAAAACATGATTGTTTTTGCACGAAATCAATTTGAAAACATGATTAAGAGACATTGCTGTTGCGAGAATGAAACGGGGACAACTCATATCGAGTTATACTTATTAATATCTTACTTATTATAAAACCCAGGTTGTATGTGTGTGTGTTCATTTATATATGGAATCGAATTTCCTACATTTCTACAAAACTTCACTTTTTTTTTTGTCAGGTTGTGTTTCTTATTCTCTTGCACACTTTTTTCTTTATTTTTACATTCAGAATGCTTTAAAAATTCCATTTACAAGACAATTGTTTATAATAAAATTCTATTCAATCGGTAGACTCATAACGATTGAAAACAATGTTTTTGTTTGAGTTTGACCAATTCGTAAAAAAAAAAAAAAAACTAATTAAGACATGCGTGTCCGTCAACCTTAAACAATAATCTTTGTCAATTTGATTTTTCAGTTTTTATGATGGTCGATACTTGATCTAGCTCTTACTGTTACATCCCCGGGCAATGCCGGGCTGTACTGCTAGTACTATATAATTTCTAAGGAATGATTGATCTGAAAAAATGGTTGTATATAGATCATAGTTTAGAGATTTCAGTATGAGTTAAATGTCATTGATGACATCCACTAAATTTGTTTAAGAATATGGCTCAAGTTCTCAGGTTGATATATTCAGGTATCATTTTAAAGTGTTAGACAAAATTTACCTTAGATTTTGTATCATCAATTATAGCATTAAGATAGATTTGCACTGGATATATTTTTTTTATAAGCATTTCACCCTAAGCTTGATAGGAGGGCCACTAGTACACAAGAGATCACAGAGAGTGAAAGTAAGAGAAAAGACTGAGTATAGGTGGGGGGGGGGATTGAGGAAAGGATAAAAAGCATTGGAAAATGTCGATTGACATTACATTTAAATTTTTGAAGATTATAGTTATCAGAGAAGCAAGTAAGAGGAAGGGAGTTCCACTGCCTGGAAGTGTGAGAGAAAGAAGCTCTTGAAGTAGAAAAGGTGGTTACATTTAACTGTTTAGACAATAAAAGGGTGGGAACGAGATGTCAACCTAGTAGCATGATTAAATTCATGCAGTTGGGGCACCAGTTAAAATAGATTGTCAGAACAGTTGCCATGAAAGTATTTATAGAAAAGACAGAGAGAAGCCACATCATGTTTGTGAGAAAGTGACTGAAATCGAGATGCCAGATCAGGACCTATCACATTGCATATCCGTCTTTGGATTTTATTGAGAACCTTGAGATGAACAGCTGGGTCAACTGACCAGATATGGCAACAGTATTCCATTCATAGACGAATGGTAGATTTGAAGGATGGACTCAGACAAGAAAAACCATCTGGTATGACATGGAGAACTGACTTTCCTTGCAGTAGATGCAGTTATTGATTCAATGTAGTTTTTCCACTTCATGTTAGTGGAAAACGTGAGAACAAGAAGACACAGTGAGACGCCCTCATGAAGTCAAGCACGAACCAATGCTGATAGGAGGCAGGGAAGTTTCTCTATGGTGGATAAAGGAGAGCAGTTTCGTTTTAGATGCTTTTAAAATTTACATGGCATTTCCTGCCTCAGTCAACCACAGAGTTGAGGTTCTTTTTGAAATCAATGGATAAGTTAACTTTGTCAGCAATAGCAGAGTTACTAACTAGACAGGAGTAAATGGTAGTGTTGTCTGTGTAGATGCCTACTTGAGAATTGATGTCATCAGGATGATTATTGATAAAATCTGGGATCTGTTTTCTTTTGTTATTAAGTCATAAACTGATGCCCAACAGAATTACTAAATATGACGATAATAATTAGAAAAATATATTTAATGATTGAGCAGATCCTTGGCACAAAAGTGTACTGGTCATACATACAAACAAATAGAATACTAGAATGGATAAGAAGGACCTGGGGATTGGGTAGATATTACAGTTTGATCTGAGGGAGAAAAATTTAACAGTCGTATACACCCTTGTGCAAATTAATTGAAACAAAAGGAATAATTCCGTTGTTATTTACTTTTTTTTTCATATTTTTCCAATGAAACATGACCCAGTACACATGTAAGTACTTCATATGTCCATTCCACAAATTCGTTCCTTGGATTTAAATCAGGATAGTTTCCAGGCCAGTTTATAGTACTTTGATTTGCTCACTGGTAAGGATTGCCAGTCTGTTTGTGCAGCATTACAATTTTTGTACACTTCCGTGGAGTAATATTCATTGCATAAAATGGCCAACTAATCAGCAGTCAAGACAATAGTGTCTGAGCATTATAAAAATCAGATGCAATAATGGATGACGCAATATTTTTCAAGCCCAAACAAATTTCATTGCACACTCTGAAAATAGATTCATATTACTGCACACCACTGCAAATGACCTAATCTGAGGAAAAAATAGAAATCAATCACACCCTGTCACTCCAGTGGATTTAAAAATGACTGTATGGTGAAAGAAAAGAAACTGAAATGGTTGTTTCAATTAATTTGCACAAGGGTGTATATAAACAAGCAGAATAATAGTATAAACGAGAAGGGCCAGGGATCAATCAGGCTGATATTACTGATATTGATCCAAGGTAGAAAAACACATACAAATCAATAGAATAATGGTATAGATTTTTGGTCATAAAGTGTGACAGATCCTAATTTTGAAATACCAAGGATAGTGTCACTTCTCAAAAGAAAGCGATAGACTGAATCTGCCAGAATATTTCGGTAATGATAGAAGCAACATCAAGTATGAGGTCAGAAGCCAAAACAGTTCTTACAATGATAATTACTATTTTCAGAATCCAAACATTTATCACTGCTTTTCTTTGTTGTTAATTTCAATTTTCTTTCTTTCTATCAGGTTTCCTCAGTTTGTGGTACCTTGTCTTGGAGTCCATCCTGTTCAGGTGAGTGTTTATTTTGACTGATATTAAACCCTTCAAGCAGTATAATTGCAATGAAAAGTAATTGAAATGAAGAAATTCTAGTCAAAAATGAATAATGTTTCATCGAATCAAAATTCCAGGTAATATTACTACTACTAATACTACGAGTGGAAATAAAGCAATTGAAATAAAGATGAAAGAAATCCTTGTGAAAAATGAAGAATGCTTAACATTGTTTCATCTAATCAAAATTGCAGATCATATTACTACTACTAAAACAGTAGTGGAAATAAAGCAATTGAAATGAGTATAAAAAAATCCTTGACAATGCTTCCTCTAATCAAATCTCCAGATATTATTACTATACGTTTGTTAACAGCCATAAACTGATGGTCAAAATAGTTGTGATACGAAGCAGGTAAAATCTATATGAAAGAAATACTAGTTGAAAATGTCTGTATATGAAAGTCAGTCTATTAATTCATAAGACACAAAACTAGTGACCTCTGCTTAAAGGTTAAGAGAGTACTGAGTTAGTTTTAGTTACTCATATGTAATGAAAACATACAAATTTACATGCATCTCAAGAGACAATTGAAGTATGGATGACCATAACATCATCATATGATAGTTAACAACAACATGACTTGTAATAACAGGAAATACTTCATCTATTCATGGATATGTGGTTAATATAATGGATAGAATGACAAATTGAAGTGCTGAGTTCAAATTCTAGTCATGATCATTACATTTACTTAAGAGTAATTACCCTTGGGAAAAGTATGAATTCATCTCCTCCTTCCATCTATGGGTTAAATAGTATGACCTGTATCTAAAAATCATTGTTATTTGCAATCCACATTATAATTTATTTTTTACTCATAACTGAGACTTGGAAAATTTCCAAAGCTTTATTCGTAAATAATCCTATCAGTTTTGATGGGTACTATGCTAATATGTTTGTCAGCACTGGCTTTTAAAATCCAGTTAAGTTTTTCAATACCTGTCTGTTTTTTTTCTAGCAAAATTTAATGAAACCAGGATTATTCTGCATACCTTACACAATTTTTAATTTCTTTAATCCGTAGAGCAGCAAACATGAAGCAAAACCCATCTTTTGACCTTCTGAAAATCAAGAACTGTGCAAAGAATTTGGCGAATGATGCAATCTAGCAAATTGTAGACAGACCAGGGTTGCCAAAAAATGTCTTTAAGAATAATTGAAATCAAGATTTTTAATGTTGTCTTTATAGCTAGAAAGGTTGACATGTAATTAATAACTCAATACAAACTTGATGGATAATTTGCTGAAGCATTTATCTATCTTTGTTCAGTAAAAATAAAAGTCACTATGTAATGACTCATATAATCCATAAATGTTTCTTTAAATACAATATTATTTAAATAGGAGTTTTACTTAAGTTTTACAGAAAATTGCAAGGAAAACTCTACCATTATCCATTTTTTATTTTTATTGCTTTAAACTAACATTTCTTTTTTCTTTTTTTTAATCACTTCAATAGTCAGGAATGAAGGCAAGCATACAATAAGGCCATTATATGCATGATATAAATGCATTGCTAATAATTTTACTATAGGAATGCATTGAAAAACAGGAAGAAAGGGATTGTTGATGGTCAGGAATTAATGTATAGAAAAAGGATTTTTTTAATAGATAATCAGTCAAATAGCTAATATCTTTTTGATTTCCGTTTTAGGATGAGGATAATCTTACAAGCAGGAGTGTCACCAATGAGGTATGTACAAGAGAGTACCAAAAGTTTTGTAGCTGAATCCATTTTAATTCTCTCATTCGCATTTTCTGTTCTCTAATTTTAATTCTTTTATTCTTAATTTTAATTCTCATTCAGGTATTCCTATTCTCATATTCCCTCATTTTAATTTTTTTAGTCTCATATTCCCTCATTTTAATTCATTTATTCCCATATTCCCTCATTTTAATTTTTTATTCTCCCATTCCCTCATTTTAATTTTTTTATTCTTATATTCCCTTATTTTAATTCTTTTATTCTCACATTCCCTCATTTTAATTCTTTTCCACTTCAGGATTTGGAACAAGCAATTCCTCTGATTGAGAAATACTCTGATAGAATCGCAGCCATTGGAGAGGTAAGATAACCATTTTTAATGCTCATTTGCTCCAGAAACCACACCTCAAAGTCTCAGACAAAAGCAACAACAATGAAAGGAATAATGAAAAATATTCACAAAACCAAAATTAAAACTATTCCAATAAACCTAAAAAATATGTCTTAAAATCTGTTTCTGGCTAATTCCCCAGTGATTTATTACATGTGAGATAATATATATATATATATATATATATATATGGCCTCTTGATTTGTTTATATTTTTAATACTGTTTATTATAAACAGAGCCTTTACTTAAATATTTGTATCTATAAAAAGAATGTATAAATATAAAAATGTCTTAAAATAATTGTCGGACAAATTTGTCCATTTCATAATGTGTGACGTCATTTGTTTACATTTGGATACGCATTGAGCAGATATGAATGTACGTGAGAGATTCATGGAAGATTGAAGTTCAAATACAGTAAATTCGACTTTGTTAACCGAACACACCTCTGTGGCCAAATCCGTAAAGACACATCAGGCTAAATGATGATTCCGTATAGGATACAGGTGTGATTCCTGTCAGAGGACAAATATTTTCTGTGAAAATTTCTCAGATACCCAGGCCGGTAAATGTTGTTTAATACTGTTTATTATAAACAGAATATTTACTTAAATATTTGTATCTCCAAAAAAAAAATTGTATAAACATAAAAATGTCTTAAAATAATTGTCGGACTTTGTCCATTTCATAATATATATATATATATATATATATATATATATATATATATATATATATACTAGCAGTAGAGACTGGTGTTGCTCGGGGATGTAACAGTAAGAGATAGATCAAGTATCGACCATCATAAAGACTGAAAAATAAAATTGACAAATATTATTGTTTAAGATTGACGGACACGCATGTCTTAATTAGTTTTTTTTTTTTTTTTTACATTGGTCAAACCCAAACTCAAACAAAAACATTATTTTCAATCGTTATGAGTCTACCGATTGAATAGAATTTTATTATAAACAATTGTCTTGTAAATGGAATTTTTAAAAGCATTCTGAATGTAAAAATAAAAGAAAAAGTGTGCAAGACAATAAGAAACATTACCTGCCAAAAAAAAAAAGTTTTGTTGAAATCAGTTGAAAAATGTAGGAAATCCGATCCCATATATAAATGAACACACATACACACACACAAACAACCTGGGTTTTATAACTCGATATGAGTTGTCCCCCTTTCATTCTCGACAGCAAAGCCTCTTAATCATGTTTTGAAATTGATTTTGTGCAAAAACAATTGTATTTTTCCAATTTTTGGTGTTGTCAGAACCACCGCAAGGTAATTTTACATAGTCCTGTGAAGTTTTGTTGAAATCGGTTGAAAAACGTAGGAAATCCGATCCAATATATAAACGTACAGACACACACACACAATCTGTGTTTTATAATAAGTATGATATATATATATATATATATATATATAATGTAATATTTTTGAACAGGTGGGACTTGACTTTATTTTTTTTTTTTGTAAATTAATGAAGAGAAGAAGACACAGAGAAATGTGCTCATCAAACAGGTAAGAATTTATGAAAATTAGTTAAAAAGTATTTTTTCCTTTTGTCCATGTGTGAACATTATCAGAAAAGGCCCCACCAATCCAAGGTTAAAGCTGTACAGTTTGGTATATTCATCTCTAATTGCCATAGATACACTACAGGCAAAAAGGAAAATTCATCAGAACAATTATCATGAAAGTATTTATAGAAAAGGCACAGGGAAGCTACATATAAGTGGTGGGAAAGTAGTTGAAGATGCCAGGTCAGGACCAATAACATTGCAGATTCTTCTTTGAATTTTATCAAGAATCTCTAAATATATAGCAGAAGCACCAGATAAGACATGGCAGCAATGCATGGGTGAATGGTAGACTTATAAAAAGGCTGACATTGCAAGTACAATTCAGTCCTAGTAGTCACAACTTGTACTAAGCAACTGCAGCTTTCAGCTAAATAGTATTGGTTGATCTGTACTAATGTAATTGCCTGTGTCATATATCATCCACAATCAGCCTCTGCATATCAAGTCAATGTATTGGTCTGTTGATGCTGCCTACTCCAGGTGTTTTTGTCATTGAGGTTTGCTTATCTCGGTGACAAAGATTTCATCTGGTTCCTACCCATTGATCCGTCTGGTTAGGTAGCACCTGCCAGGAGATAAACTGACATCAAACTAGCTCTAGGTCATTAGAGCATGCAAACCACTCCATCATGTCAAGGCACATAATCATGAAATAGAAGGAGAAAATACTGCAAATAATGTGTCATTTATACTTCAATTTTATGTTTTCATTTTGATTAAAACTTGAATTCATTTCTCTTAAAGGTTGAACTTGCAAAGAAATACAATTTGCCTTTGTAAGTATATAACTCCTTTGATGTAAGTAAATTTTTTGTTTTAAATTGAAATTACAAAAAGTATGTTTCCTAGATGGGGTACTTTTTTCTAGCACATGTGTGGAGTACCCAGTGAGGATTAAACTTGCTACTTGGTCTTCATTGTTCAAAGAATTTTACAAGTTTGTTAACCCTTTTTAAAAATCAAGTCCATACTATTATAGTGATTTACTAAACATAGAATGTAGCCCAAGGCTGAAAGTATGGGACACCCAGTGAGGTTCGAACTCACTACTCAGTCATAATTGATCTAGTGAGACAAGCTTGCTAACCATTACACCACATTTACTCCAGGTTTATAAAATTTATATTTTTGTTGTCGGTACCTGCCCACATCGGGATCATCATCCTTGTTCTCTGGTCCCTTTTCATGGAAGTAGAAGTAATTTGATCATAAAATATGATGGGATAGTTGGTGCTGACCTTCAAGGTCATTGAAGGACATTGGAGGTCATTGGAGGTAGTGGCATTTATAATCTGTATTGCAGCCAGGCAATTATATTCTTGGAGACAAATTTCTATGTGGAAGTAATTTGGACAGAAAATTCACTAAAATAGATTGAGAGCATCAGGATCTATACATTTTTTTCTTGAGAACTGACAACAAAAATGTTAAACACTATGTATTAGATTGTTTATTTACAAGAATAATTTTGGCAAAGACAGTATTTTTTTTTAAAAAAAATCTTTCATGAAATCTACATTTAGAATACTTTTTAACCTGGTTAATTTTAATCACCTTCAACCATTTTTTTTTTTTTTTTTAGAATGTTCATTTTTGATCAAATTTTTTGGCCAACAATTGCATTACATATGAAAGAAAAAGGTTGATTGAATCATAAAATTGTTGTAATAAAAAAATATATGTTAATCTTACTTAATGAGCTCATTTCATAGAATCTTCATCAATGCCTGTAGCCAAGCAGACGATACTTCTTTAATCTGACACCCTTGGGACCAAGCCAATGCCGGACCACAGAAAAAGATGAATAACAGATATCATCCCTAAAAAAACATCTTTTTAAACATAAAAAAGGTTTGTAAAATTCCACATCTGTGTTATCAAAGGCAGATGGAAGTTAAAAAACAGGAAATAAAATAATCGGTTTGCTTTTTAAACAAAAAAAAGATTGTTTTTTTATTTTTTAAAAAGTTTAAAAAAAATTTTTAAATCAAAAAAATAATATATACTTATTATTGCAAATATGCAGTTATACAAGAGGCAGATAAGAGAGTATTACTAAAACACTCATCTGCTGTTGGCTGCTGCAGAAAATTTTATTATCCTGCAAAAATTAAAAAATATTATAATATTGCCACAAAATGAACTAATGGTGGTTGATTCAAAAAGTGCCAGATCACGGTGTACCATATTAAAGAGATCAGACTGAACCACACTTTATGGGTGTACCTCCAGAAATATAGATGACAAGCTCAATAGTGGAAAGATTATCTTGTATCATCAGTACCTCCAAAACAAAGCTAGTAACGTTTTTTTTAGAGCAGACCCATCACCACAGAGCAGACCCTAAATTTTCTCCTGCCATCATGAACAGCTGTACTTTCCATGAAGCCCTTTGCTTGAAATATTTATTTGAAGTAAAGCTCACTCCAGACCTCAAATGGAAGTCATACATATGAACCATCCCTAAAGATGCTGGAAATATGGTTTTTTTTTTTTTTTAAAAACCAGTTGAGGTATATAATCCTCCTTTACTTCATTTGCCAAAAGAGCCAGATCAGACTTTAAAAAATAAATAAATGGATTTATAATTTTTCTAATGAACTTTTTTTTATTTTTTTTAATTCTACATATGAAATGAAAGTTATCCTGAACTTGTCGAGATCCTTTCAGACTAAGGCAGGGTGCCACCCTTGGTCCTTGTTTTTAATTTTCATTAATGACCCTCCCGACAACATCAGATCTTGGCATCTATGCTGATGACACCACCATTTACTCCTGGCAAGATAGTAAGGCTGATCAGTATGACAAGTTCAAAATGGCAGCCAATGTTTAAAATGATGTCAAGTCCATTGTTAATTGGGGCAAAAGATGGCTTGTTAATTTCAATGCCTCCAAAACTAAACTTCTCTCTTTTAATCATCTAAGAGACCCCCTCTTTGCCTTTCATCAGCATGGCTGATGCTAACCTCTGGCAAAGTGACATTGAACCTTCTTGGGTTCACGTTCTCAGCTAACATGAAATGTAAAGACTATATTCAACCCATTGCTAGGTCAGATGCTAAGAAAGTTGGTTCACTATGTTGTGCAAGACAATTTTTCTCTCCAGAATTTATCTTACATGTCTATAAGTCTGCCATTCTTCCATGCTTAGAATATTGCTGCCACATGATCTGGTGCCCTCGTTATTTACCTTGAGCTTCTTGATAAGAAGAATCAGCAGTATTATTGGCCCTGATCTGGCAGCTCAGCTTCAGTCACTTTCCAATTGCCGTAAGGTTGCTTCTCTGTGTCTTTTCTATAAATACTTTCATGGTAATTGTTCAGATGAGCTCTTTGCAATGGTACCTAGACTTCATGAATTTAAGCACAGTACTAGACTGGTGGTGAGATCTCATCAATTTACAGTTGAGCTGGCTAGATGTAGTCATAAGTTTTATGCTAACAGTTTCTTTTCTCACACTTCTTGCTTGTGGAACACTTTTTCGACTCTTTGCTTTCCAGCCAACTTTAATCTGCAAAAATTTAAATGCAATGTCTATCACTATCTACTGTCTTCCTGATTACTTTTGGCTTATTATTAATGTTTCTGTTCTTAATTCTTCCATACCCTGTAATCTTTAGCAGCTTTACTGCCTTGCTTGGGGTAATACCTATTAAGAAGATAAATATGGTATTATTGTGGTATTATGGTGGCTGTAGTAAGAATGGTAAGTAAGAATGTGTTGTTTTGGTGTAAGGAATACTTTGGTATGTTTGGATCAGTAATCGTGGCTAGCTAACTTTAAGATAAGGCAAAATGAAGACTCATCTTGGGTTTGATGATAAACTACATCTGTGTCCTGGGTAAGACGATAAACTACGTTTGACGGCAAGGCCTCTGTTCAGGAGGTTTTGATGAGCGTGGAACCACCTCTTAATTGTTGGTGTTCTCAGGTCCGGGATGGTAGCACCTGTCAGGATCCCAGCTATGGGCAAATAGTTAACACTATAAAAGAGTAAAAATAAGTTTTAATAACAAATACTTTTTTGTAAAAAATTATTACCAGCTATACATTTTTGAAAAACATATTACAAGCAATATATTTTTGGAAAAAAATATTACTAGCGATAAAAATTTTGTCAGCATTAAATAACCCATTGAGGTTGATACACTGTAAAACAAACCAAATCAGATTGAAGACTAGCCTCCCCCTCATCCCTCTTTTGGCCTTGTGCCACATTTTTATATTTGCAAAATAAATATTACTTTCTATTTGTTACCTAGACTTTATGAATTTAGGTACAATCCGAGATTGGTGGTAAGGTCTCATCATTTTACAGTTGAAATATCTAGATGTAATCATAAGTTCTATGTTAATTCTTTCATCTGTTGTGTTTATCACCTGTAGAACTCTCTTCCCACTTCTTGCTTTCCAGTCACCTTTGATTCTTAAAAATTAAAATTAAACATCAATTGTTATCTTCTGTTTTCTTAATTCCTGTTCTTTTATTGTTCTCATTCCTTAATAGTATTTTTGTCATATTCTCTAACACTCGGTAACCCCTTGCATCCTAGTGGCTTTATTGCCTTTGATCTTCAAACACTTAAATGCAATGTCAATCATTATCTTCTGTCTTCTTAATTCTTCTTCTTTTATTGTCCTCTCTCCTTAATAGTAGTTTTTCTCATATTCTCTAACATTCAGTAACCTCTTGCGTCCTAGTGGCTTTATTGCCTTTGATCTTCAAACATTTAAATGCAATGTCAATCGTTATCTTCTGTCTTCTTAATTCTTCTTCTTTTATTGACCTCTGTCTTTAATAGTAGTTTTTTCTCATATTCTATAACACTCAGTAACCCCTTGCATCATAGTGGCTTTATTGTCTTGCTTAGGTTGAAATGATTAAAAAAACAATGTTTCTCCCCTACCTTATTTTACCAGATATGACTAGATATATAGAGAGTATATCTTGCTAAATTCAGGTGCCAAAAGTGTGCTGCTTCATGCCTTTGATGGTCGACCAGCCGTTGCAATGGAAGGTGTCAAGGAAGGTTATTATTTTTCTATTCCTCCTTCAATTGTGAGAAGTGAACAGGTAAGAAATTTAATTTGTGATTTTCATGCACCACCTGTAATTCTGATTAGAAATTCTCTTATTGTTTATAATTTTATTTTTTTAAGGTACCACAATTGTAATGAACAGTTATGTAGAAGCAAGCAAGTCAGAGTGGCTTGCATCTGATGCAAAGGAAAATAAGTTCCTTACCTCAATAGATAACATGTAGCAGAAGCATTTTGTTCCTTGAAAATGGTATGAATCTCTCCTCCTCAATTTAGATTATTCCAAAAGTGTATATTCTGAAATGGTTTTTTACAGTTTAGCATGGTTTGACCAATAGCAAGTCACGTGCTGATTGATCAGACTGGAGGATGCCATTTGACTGGGTAACTAAGGACAAAGCAAAAAACACTAATTGGTTACTCAGTTGTGGTGTTGGTATGATAAAAGAGGGCTGAATCAGTGAGGGAGAGGGTGATTTTTACGTTGGTGAGGTGTACGAGAAATCAAGAACGATGGATTGAAAAAGAAGTATTTAGTGTTGTATGAGCAACGTCAGATGAACACAAGTTCATTTACTCTACAACAATTTAAAAAATTGATTAGTTTTCTAATTCTGATTAATTGATTACAGGTTTTTCATTTACATCACTTTACCTGTCTCTCCTATTTTCGTTTCCTATTTACCTGTCTCTCACTAATTCATTCAATTTCACACTCTATTTACATTCATATTGTATATTTCCACATATAAGGCAACCTTTAAATCCTAAAAATTACTCCCAAATAGGAGGACAGCTAATACAACAGTTACAAAAAGCTAACCTTAAATCCTATAGTGTATCGGTCTTGTTAAGTAGGCTAGTATACTTGCCACATGGATCATGGTAGTCTAACAATTGCCTCGGTATGGTTACTACTAATGTAAATATTTCTAGTTAAATGATTCACGTTATAATGCTGTACTATATTTATAAATGTAATAAAACTACTTTTACTTATTTATTTCACATTAAAATACAATATTCAAGAGACGATTACACAATTTGCAAAAGTTACACTGAGCAACATACACAAGTAACATATAATGTAAGCAAATCTTTCATTCTTGAGTTGTAGATTTATGGGTGTGTTCACACCAATCATTATTTTTCAGGGTCGTGTTAACTAACATTTAGGGTAATGTGTGTGGTTCTAGTTCTGTGACTACCACATGTGTTTCTGATTAGTTGTTCTGTCAACTCCTATGCCTATGCTGTGTTTAAAAGATCCACAGAAGGGAGATGACACAATTCAGCTGAAACTTCTGATGGTCAGCATAGTTGCTAGAAGTTGCTAGAAGTGTCAGAAACTTAAAGAATCAAGCAAGTCTCAGTTAACAAATAACAAAAATGTTTATTGTAACAAGATTGTGAAACAATGCATAAAGAATAGAAAATTTTAATTTCTGCCATTTGGTTATTGAAAGAAGATAGTTCTTTTCAAAAAGCATTAATGTCGCCAAGTGGGAGAGAAAAGAGACACGGTGAGAAGTTTTGGCAGCACTATGGTCTTATGCTAATTAGCATGTGATTATTGTACTTGGTTCAGAGTCTGGGATTTTCTTCAATAAGCCAGACTTCACAATATCTTCTAACAGCTGGAGCAAATCTGATGTCAGAAGGGATAAATATGCTTCTTGACTTTTCGTCTCTGGTCTACTTATTGTAAACTCATTGCTTCAGCCTTTATGGATGAAAGTTTTGGACCAAAATGGCTTCTGATTAGTGATTTAATTAAAGACCATTTTGTATTGAGTTATAATTTATGGAAGTGGTGGTGGGGGGGGGGAGATGAATAGTATCTTATAAATGCAATTTTTTTCTCAGACCCCCAAAACATTCAGGAGAGTGTATATATTTTTAATAAGATTTCTTGAATATTCAGGCAGTAGATGAAAATAAATAAATATACTGTTTAATAAATAAATAGAGTATCATCTTAAATCTGGGTATCTACTAAAATTAACATTTAAGTAATAAAATCTGTTGGCTTAATAAATAAAAAATCCATTACTTCTTTAGAAATTGCTTTGCTTACATTAGGATTCAAAACTGAGCAGATACAAGAGTCTGGGAAAGAGATGAAAATAAATAAATATACTGTTTAATAAATAAGAGCATCTCCTCAGATGTGGGTATCCACAAAAGATAATGTTTAAGTAATAAAATCTGTCGGATTAATAAATAAAAATCCATCACTTCTTTCTAAAATACATACATACATACAACAAACAAAATGTCCTTAGCAACTAAAAGAATTTAGAAAACGCTATTGTATTCATATTGTCAACTATATGAATACAATAGCATTTTCTAAATTCTTTTAGTTGCTAAGGACATTTTGTTTGTTGTTAATAGTTACTTTGTTTTCAATAAATTCATTTTGTTTTTGCCTTAAAAATGTCCACAATGGACAAAATGTGTTGGCTAATAATACAGTTTCCCTATTTTCTTTTACCTTTATACGCATGTATATGTAAAAAATCCAGAAAATTTTGTGAAACATGATAGCTAACACATACCCCCACTGTAACCCTAGGACCCACCCAAATGCTAACCCTAACTTTTTTAATTAAATGTGACCAGTTGTTGTAATAAAAATTAGATATAAAAAAAAATATATCTGTTGCCCAACATGTTTCATCAACTGATAGACTTCATCAAAGCAAATGTAACCAATTTTTGGAGTATAAATTCAATTAAACAAGCAGTAATAGCAAAAGATTAATAGTCAGAATTCAATAAAAACTGAAAGTAATTAGTGTAATTGTTATAAAATAAAATGACATATCTCGGCTGATTTACAGGCAAATACTCAAGAGCGAGAATCGGATGTGAACGGGACAAAGCCCCATCACAAAATGACCATTA
Organism: Acanthosepion pharaonis; assembly: GCA_903632075.3. Classification (NCBI taxonomy): domain Eukaryota; kingdom Metazoa; phylum Mollusca; class Cephalopoda; order Sepiida; family Sepiidae; genus Acanthosepion; species Acanthosepion pharaonis. Next base: position 285,229 of record CAHIKZ030001679.1, on the reverse strand, counting down.
TCTTTCTTCACAAATGTTTCCGACACACGTGTTCAGGTCGAAAAATAAAATAATATTTAAAGTGCTCTATTTTTCGTCCAATAAAAATGCTTCCCTCCTAATTATACTCGCTTCGTTTCTCGATATATGGTACCTATTCTGAACATAGTAAATGCTTGTAGACTCAAATATAAATGACCAATATTTACCTGTTCCTGAACCTGGTCATTTATGGTTGAGCCTATAAGCAATATTTACCTGCTCCTGAACCTATTAAATGCTTATAGACTCAACCATAAATGACCAATACTTACTGTATATACTTGTGTATCATGTGACATTTGAAAAACTAATTTAGAGGTTAATTTGACAGTAAGTGAATATATAGTTTGGTCAACACCGTAGCCAGTGCCAGCAGTACATATGCTATATTTTATATCTCGTGTATGATGTGACACTCTTAATTTTAGCTTCAAAATTAGACCTTTAAAAGTCACATGATAAGCGTGTATATATGGTACCTATCCTGAACCTAGTAAATGAGTAAATGCTGAAATATAAATGATCAATATTTACTTATTTCTGAACCTAGTAAATGAGCAAAGGCTGAAATATAAATGATCAATATTTACTTATTTCTGAACCTAGTAAATGAGCAAAGGCTGAAATATAAATGATCAATATTTACTTATTTCTGAACCATGAGAATGCTTATGGATTGTTTCTGAAAAGACTGATTTTGATATTAAGTAACTGAATATGTTTGAAACGCCATAAATTCAACTAAAGCATCCCAATCTTATCTACAAGCATCTTCTATAATTTTCTTGGACTGACTCATTTCTCATATAACAGGATTTCATTGAGTAAACATCAACACCCCTTCTATCCCAGTCTATCTATCACCCTAATCAAACATTTTAATATTGTTCTACTTTTATTCCAACTTAACATTTTTTCTTGTTTCTACTTTTCTTTGTATTCTTTCAAGAAGCAGAAACTTGTAAGGCAACTCCCATTGGAAAATTTGATCCTTGAGTCTGACTCCCCTGCCCTGGGGCCTGAAAAACAGGTGAGAACAGCAGCAAAATTGATACAGACATTTCCCTCCAATGGGTTTCTTTTTCAAAGTATAAAATATTTTGAATGAAATTTACCATATTTTAGACACAAATATTGATTGTAAAAATCCTTGGTTAGTGAAATTCTATAATGAAAATCTTTAGTCAATGCATTTCTATTACAAAAATCTTTGCCTAATGCAATTCCTTAGCAAAAATACTTGGTTAGTGCATTTCTATAGTAGAAAACACTGTATTTCATAAGAAAGAATTCTTGGTCAATTTAAAATCTACAATAAAATTTCTATAATAAATTCCCTAGCTAATCAAGCAAGGCAACAAAGCCACTAAGACACAAGGGTTTACTGCTTATTAAAGAATACGAGAAAAAAAAACACTATTAAAGAGAGAGGACAATAAAAAAAGAAGAATTAAGAAGACAGAAGATAACGATTGACATTGCATTTAAAGTTTTGAAGCTCTAAGTTGACTAGAAAGCATGGAGTTGGAAGAATGTTCCACAGGTGAGAAGTGTGATAGAAGAAACTTTTAATATCTGTCTATATTTCTGAGATGAGGTGTTGTAATTATTTACATTATTTGGATTGTTATCCTTATCTTTCATGCAATATTCACAATGTTTCGACCGTTGTATGCTCTGGCCTTCTTCAGATGATTGGAATTTTGAACTGAAACCTTTATTTCGTCCACCAGGGTAGGATGTTCTAGTTCCATGTGCCATGAGTTAAGTTCAAAATTCCAATCACCTGAAGAAGGCTGGAATATAGAATAGGCGAAATGTTGTGAATATGGCAAGAAAGACGAAGACAACAGTCCAAACAATGTAAATAAGAGACTGTTAGCTTAGAATTTATGGTGACATCTAGCCATTTCAACTGTAAAACGATGAAACCTTGCTGCCAATCCAGTACTGTGCTTAAATTCTTAAAGTCTAGGTACCATAGAGGAAAGTTCATCAGAACAATTATCATGAAAGTATTTATAGAAAAGGTAGAAGAAAGTTATGTCACAGTGGTGGAAAGTGATTGAAGCTGAGATGTAATGTCAGGACCAATAACATTGCAGATTCTTTTTTGGATTTTATCAAGAATCTCTAAATATATAACAGGAACACCAGACGAGATGTGGCAGCAATATTCAAAGGTTTTTAGAAATGATCAATAAGTGATGTTTTATTTTTTTACATAGGATATCATTAAGAATTTTTTGTAAAAATGAACTGACCATATATGCTACTAATTTTACTATAGAAATGCATTATTTCTGTCTGAATTTCTAGTATGACAAGTTATCATTATTTACACTATTTATATCTGGACTATTGTCCTCATCTTTGTTGTTATCACAACGTTCCAGCCATTGTACTCCCTTACCTTTCTCAGGTGTATGTTGGTCTAGATAACCTACAGAGAATTCCAAAGTGAACACTTTATTTATTCAATGGGGGTAGACTTCTTGTTCCACTATCCATGTATAAATGGATATCTTACCTTAGAGCAATAACTGAGTGGTACTAAAAATAAGAACTAGATGCAATATACTTAGACGTGATTAGTGGAACAAGAACAATCTGCCCTTATAGATTAAATAATGGGATCAGTTTGGAATACCCTGTAGGTTACCTGGAGTGACATACGCGCCTGATGAAGACTGGAGGGCATAATGGCTGAAACGTTGTGAAAGCAAAAACAGAGATATTGAAAGTAAAACAAAAATCACTGACCATTTCTAAAAATCTGAGCTATTTCAGAATTAACTACCAAAAATAATTTCAATAAGACTCCCTCACCTATTTTTCAAATTTTGTGCCATTAACTTTTGTGTTTTTATTAACAAAAACATTAACTTTTTTTTAAATTCGAATAAATCTGCCCTGATTTAAAAATGCATTTTTTCTTTTTTTTTTGCATTTCCAGGGGAGAAATGAACCAGCCAACATTGGAATATCTGCAGAATATATTGCGAAAATTAAAGGTGTTGATGTCAGTAAAGTATTGACATTGACGACAGAAAATGCTCTAAAACTCTTTCCAATGTTGAAAACTCTTTTACGATTCAAGTAAAAATTTTAGATGTTTATTTTTCTGCCAAAAATAAAAATTGGAATTATACAAATGTTTGATTTATTTTTATTCTGCACTTAATACATTTTTTCTAGTAATGTGTTTATTTTAGATGTACACAAAAAGGGTACTTAAAAGTTCTCAGTCTTCACCACTGCCCAAAGTAATGACCCCATTGTTTTACCTCTTTTAAATGTGTTCTTATATATATGTAGGATACAGGTTCAATTCCTGTCAGAGGACACATTTTCTATGAAACTTCCCAGACATTCCGACCTGTAAATGTTGTTAATAATGTTTATTATAAACAGAGCATTTACTTAAATATTTGTATCTATAAAAATAATGTATAAACAGAAAATATATTAAATAATTGTTGGACTTCATCCATTTCATAATATATATATATATATAAGTTTTAATCTCCCACCTTCTCTCGTCTGTTACCCCTCTCTTTAGCTCTAACATTCGTCCCACACTTAAATACTTAACTAATCTAAATTTATTTTTTTTTTTGAGTTGTTTTTTTTTTTCTTTTGAATTTGTAGGTCTGATGAATTGATCGTATTTAAAAATTCCAATGGAATAAATTATGACCATGGAATATTAGTGTTTAAAAATCTTTTATTATAGCCTTACTCTGTCCTGGACATTGAGTTCTACCTGGATTCTATCCTCTTGAATTGGAATTTTTTTATTCAAAGAATATACATGTATGTGTATGCACCTATGTATATATATTTATATATTTTGCATATGTATGTATATTTACCACTAATATTATCTATATATATATATATATATATATATATATATATATATATATATATATATATATATATATAATTAAATTTAAAGAGCCAGACAACCCACCATGGTTTCAGAATTATTAGCAGATTGTCAGGGATAAAAAGTGTTTTTTTTCTTTGAACTCTAAATTTGGATGCTAGACGATTATTTTTGGATGACATACATGTTCTTGGTTCTTTTTTTTTTGTATCTTTTTTTCCTCCTTTTTGGTATTGGTTTGTTTATTTGCAAATCAAGACAATTTAGGGTTTCAAAGATAAGTATAATTTATAATTTCTTATATTTATGAAAATAACTCATGTGTGTATATATATATATATATATATATATATATATATATACATTTAAAATTCTCCAAATTAACCAGTAGAGAGACAATATTTATGAATAAAATGACAATAGGAAAACTTGGTAATTGGTTGAAATTTTTGTCCAATGTGGACTTTAAAAAAGCAAAATACAAAAATGAAATTTAAATGAACAAAGTAACTAATAAAAAACAAAAAAATTTGGATGAAACGCATCAGCAAAAACCAGTTTTCCTATTTTCATTTTTATTCATAAATATTGTCTTCTACTGGTTAAATCGGAGAAAAATTTTTAAAATATATATATATATATATATATATAGTCATGTCCATAAAAATGAATTATAGTGTCAAAATTAATTATAATAAGATAATTAAAACAATTATAATTATCAATAATTCACTCATTCTAAACCAATGAGAATTTGACAATTATTTTCTCCTCTACAAACACAAACACATGACATTCTCACTATTGGACAGGCAGTCAACATGGACATGTCGTTAACACATGCATCAATGAAAATTTCAGCTCCTTTTTCTTTTTATGCCATAATAGTAACAATTATCTCTTAGCACTCAACAAAAATTTGAGGCAAGAAAACCTCAGACACTTCTTGTATTTTTACAACTAAATTATGTAGACACTCATTACACACATCTATAAAAACATACGAGAAAGACTGTATACACTTTGCTTATTCTTTATCTTATCATTCTGTCAGATTCCAATCTATATTTGATTTGCATTTGACCCCAAACTCACAATTTTACTTAGTATTACTGTCTTGTGTCTCCAACACTACATAACAACCAGATAATAAATAATACTTGTTTTGTTGTTTCTCCTTTTTATAAGTATTTTTGTATTTTGTATATATACATGCCAGAAGGTTTCTAATTATTTACTCAGTGTTAATAGCAATAATAAAGAAGTCATTTTGAAATGGGAAATATTAAAAGATATCCTAAATATAGAGCAGGTAACAAAATCAGCAATTTTATGTCTAGAGGAAAATTAGCAGTATCTATTTATAAATTTTGTGATCATAAACTAAATTCTAAAACTGAAATTTTAAGTAAATGTAGACAAAAAAATGTTGGTTGTTAAATTAGGCCCCCTCCTCTTGTTTTTTTTTTTTTTTTTTAACTTGATTTTATCTTGGAATAAAGGTTTACCTATCCCGTTGTCTGTGTTTTCTTTTTCTTTTCTTTTTCCGGTTGCGTTTCTTTGTTTTGGTCACGTGGTCATGATTTTGGGTTTGTAGACTATATATTCTGTTCCCACTTTACCTCTTTAGCCAGAAATCCCTGACGATCCACTTTGGTGAAACCGTGGTAGGTTGTCTAGGTGAACTTTTATTAACTTAGGCTTTGCTCTATCTTTTGGAATTGAGGACATTATTTAGTTATTTTTCTTACTTGTATTGGGGTTTTTTTTTGGACTCTGAACTAAGAATGCTAAACGATTATTTCCGCCTTAAAGACATTTCTTTGTTCTTTGTTTTTGTTTTTTTTTTTTTCCCATTTGTGTTTGATTTGTTTATTTGCAAATCGAAAACCAAAGGTTTTCCATTAATGGAGTATAATTTCTTATATCTATAAGATTATAACTAAAAGTCATATATATATATACAATTTTTTTTTTCACCTTTTAGATTGATCCAAACTACAGAGAACCAATATTATTTATGAATTTACATGCCCCTTAAGGAATTACGTTCCTGAAGAAAACAAATTTATGAATAATATTTGCATCGGACATACAACTACATGCTTATCAAGAAGACTTACTTTGCATCTCCCAGATCATAGGAACTATAGTGGTATGGGCTTAGGGGTTAAAATGAACAGTTGATTTACCCACATGAAGAAGTTTGATGGTAATGACTAAGAAACACACAGGTAGTTTTTGATGAAATAAGAGAAGGAATTTATTTATAAATTTACATGATTCAAGTAGTGTCATTAGCTTGTTTCAGGAAAATAAATAAGGAATTTTTAAAGTTCACAGTTTTAACAAATTTTCATGAAGAGGAAATGTTCACACAACAGATTGAATAATTGTATTGCTGCCATATATGGTCCGGTGCCCCTTATGGTTGTCTCAAGGTTCTTCGTAAGATCCAGAGACGGATATGCAACGTAATTGGCCCTGATCTGGCATCTCGTTTGCAGTTGCTCTCTCACAGACATGCCGTCACCTCCCTCTATCTTTTTTACAAATACTTTCATGGTAACTGCTCTGAGGAGCTGCTTTCGCTGGTTCCCAGACTTCAGAAATTTAAGCATTCATTTAGGCTGGCATCTCGCTCACACTCTTTCACTGTCAAAACTGTTAAATGTAGCCATCTCTTCTACTCCAATAGCTTCATATCTTGCACCTCTCGCCTATGGAACTTCCTCCCCTTTTCCTGTTTCCCTGATAGCTATAATCTCCAACTATCCATGTGTAATGCCAATCAACATCTCCAGATGCCTTGATCTATCCCCTATCCTTCTCTTCATCCTTTCCTCTATCACTCCTATCTACTCCCACTCCAACTCTCTGTAATCCCTTGTGTGCTAGTGGCTTCCCGCCTTGCTTGGGGTGAAACGCTTAAAAAAAAAAGTATTCAAAATGTTTAAGACAAAAGAGTTTGTTGTTGAAAAGGTTTCTGGATCTGAAAATGTTTGCATTACGTCAAAAATGAGACAAAGAAGATTGGTTTGAAATTGTTGTTAAAATTTTGGATTCTTGAAAAAAATTCTTTGAAATGCCATGTGCTAGGTTAAAAACCAATGATAATTGGCAAGTAATTTTACACTGGCAAGAACTTGAACACTGAATGCAGTGAATAGAAATTAAATTTTTCATATGATTTCAGGCTCTCTTCTCTTGTTAATTTAATTTTTTTTTATTATTTTTATATCAAAAAGATTTTATCATAGACATACTATTTTATTGGCTATTATGGCTAATTTCTAAGAAGATTTATTTTTTTTTAAAAAATCAAACGCAATTTCATTAGTTTTTTTTTTTAATTTCCATCTGGTTCTCATACCAGCCTATAATAAAGTAAGGTTTTCATTGGTCCAAAAGTAATTTCAGATAAAAAATGTAAATTTCTTTCTATATTTTTCCTCAGCTTGCCTGAATTTGAAAGGACTGAATAAAGGCTGTTATTATCATTTTGTACTCATGACAGACTCATTTATTTCCAACCTCTATCTACAATATATTTGTACAAAACCTGAACATAATAGCATCATTCACATGCAAAAATCTGTTAAAAATAATGGTGTTTTGAGGTTTCAGGAAAACTGATTTATTGCTAATAGGCAGAGACAGGGAAAGAGACAGAAGGTAACAAAAATAACACTGCCTCAGAAACCATAGCAACTTTAAGAAGAAAATGTCCATGCAACCAACTTCACAAGAGACCATGTCTTCCCAACTGTGGAGTTTTCTTGTTATGTTACGTGTTAATAATTGTAACAAAGGAAAAAAAAATGATTTACCACAACACAGAGCTAAATCACAAACAAATATTTCATTTACTAAAACAGAACATAAAAATATATACAAGATAAACAATTGTATACAAAACAGAAAACACAGAGTTATTGTAATGAAGTACCTAATTATTTGGAAGGAAAGGGAATTTAATATCTTGTTACATAACCTAATTGTAACAAAATCTAAAAATATATTTGGAAATCCATTTTGAGCTAAATCACAAATAAATAATTTTTAGTTTGGTCAAACATAAATTAGTAAAAATTTATTTAAATAAATTTGTTCCATGAAATTTACTTTGGGTTTTTGGATGGTTTGCAAGTTCCTATTTTTTAGAGATTTGTTACGTGATATAATAATTTAATCAAAAGCCGAGTTGAAAAAAAGAAATAACAAATCAATGCTGACAAAATTTTTCAAAAATCCCATTTTTATTTTACAAAACCAATTTGCATTATATATAGATGATTCATAATCATCTAGATTTTTTATAAATACTAGAATGTTTTTCTTCCAAACATTCTATTTCTAATTGAAATAAGCGAATTATAAATGAAAAAGTTTTTGTAATAACAAGTAAACTCAAAGGAATCCTTTTTTATAGAAATGCATTTAAAAAAAACAGTGATATCTAAACAAACAAATATTTTTTTAGTAAAAAAAAAAACATAAAAACATTCCTAGATTAAACAATTATAAAAATACAAAACATTTATCCTTGTTTTTTTCCATTGAATTACTATCTCCTAATTAAATTTCCCATTTCCAAATAAAATTTAAGATGCTTGTAAAATGCTGTAAAAAAAATTTTTTACCATTAAAATTGTTTTAGAATCTAAATCAGAACAAAAAGCATTTAATTTACTAATAATTTATAGATGGGTATCAATTTTAAACACTTTTTTTACAAAAACATTACCTTTTTTATTTTATGTATATTTTTTTCTTAAACAAAAAGTTAAAAATTAAATTGATATTTCACATATGGCTTTTTTACAAAACATAGAATAAATCATAAATAAACAATTTTTGGTTTTCTAAAAAACAAATATAAAATATATAATTGATATGATAATTGTATAACAAAGTTGCATTTTTGTAATGAGAATTGTCGATTTTGTCTATATGAAAAATTAAATAAAACATTTGTTACTCTATTGAATTGTAAATGAAAGAAAAAAAATGATTAACGTTAGAATTTATATATATTACTTTTCTTCAAATATTTATATATATATATATATATATATATATATATCCTAATTCCATAAAACAATTGAATTCCTATCAAACATATACTGTATGAGAATTTAGAATTATGATAACTTTTATAATAAGGAATTTTTCAAAAATAAACATAGTGATTTTTTGATAATTCTGCACTAAAAATAAAAATGGATACAAAAATACCACTATTCAATATAAAAATTTAATTGCAAAAATAATAAGAAAAATAGATCTAGAAAGATTATTTGGTTCACTCCCCTTTCAATGTTATGGTCAAAAATAAAATTATGTATATTTATTAACCTAATCAAAAAACATTTCCCCAACCCTGAAACTAACCCACTTAGTAAAATATTTAATCCTAATACCCTTAAATTAAAATTTATATTTATTTGATAACCTAGAGCAGATAATTAAAAAAAAATATAACAACATAGTCTTTAACAAGTATAGGAATTCAAAAGGCTTGACTAATCAACAGGTTACTAACTTAAATACTAATTATAAGAATACAAATAACAACTTATGTAATTGTAGAATCCAAAATAATTGTCCACTACAAAATAACTGTGGATTACTTCTGTAGTCTATCTTGGTAATATTTCAACAATTGAAAATCCAAATATAAAGAAGTTTTACATTGGTTCTACTATGAAAAATGGTCTTCAAGGAACGCTGGCGGGGGGCATATGCAATCCTTTAATCACAGTGAATATAGGTACATGACTTCATTATCCAAGTATTTTTTTCCTAAAAGATAAGAACAAAAAACCTACGATTAAATGGAGTTTGGTTAAGAAAGCTCGTACATGTAACTCCCTATATATAATGACATGTTACCTATGCCTTAATGAAAATTTGAAATTATTAGATTTAAAAAAAAAGGCTGATCTCTTAAATCAAAGATATGAACTGACAGTAAATTGTAAACACCGTTATAAATTTAACTTAGTGTAGGGTCGTATACTTTAAATGATAATGATATGTCGCTGTATTTTTAATAGATTAGTATTTTTATTGCATGATGGTCATACTTACGATATAAATGTGTATTGTTTACCTGCATAGTGTTATTAGTGTTGGTGTAAATATATATATATTTATTTATGTGTTGGTTAGAGTATTTGCACTGAGGAATGTGTAGGTTGGTGTATAAATGTATTTATGGTTTTTTTTTTTTTTTTTTTTATATGTAGGGTATATGTGTATATATGTATGTATATATATATATGTGTGTGTGTGTATATATATATATATATAT